>PVIU01005188.1:0-94509 GCA_004026605.1 Ondatra zibethicus
CACACCACACATACCCAAAGAACTAGAACATCAGGGTGAAATGGAAAGATGTTTATTTTAGTTTTGGAAGTATCAGGAAGGCAGAAATCCCATGTCTTGCTTCTGAGGGACTGACAGTAGTTCGGGTCTGCATATGGTAAAAATAAAGACTTAGGTTAATATGTATGTACAGCTAGCAATTTTGGTCAAGTAACTGCAGTTGTTATGAGAGCCTGACTCTGACAACTCTAGTGAAAAAGACTTGGTAATCCAACCACAAGGTGCTAATTAAGAGACAAGTGAGAGTGCAAATAGGAGAAAAAAAAGTTTGGTTTTTCTATCATTACATGGAAAGAAAAACAAATGACAAAGTCCAGTGACAATTTTTCCCCCATATCCATATTTGAGATCACAATATAGGTTTAGGTTTAAATTGAGGCAAAGAGGTACCTGTAGCCATTGAAAAGGTGTTCCTGTCCGTCGTCACAATTTTAGACAGTCTCTCTCCTTGAAAACATCCTGATGATGTCAAAACGGTGTGATTCCTCTTCTGAGAAGAAACTTCCTCTCTTGCCAATAGCAGAACCATAGACTATTCTATTCTAAACTGCAATTCATTGCTGCCCATTATGTCCATGCTCTAACACTGTGTTAAGGGACAAATGTTTCTCTTAGAGTATTTTCTCTCCTTTCAAGATGGTACCAGGGTAGCTATCATATAATCAATCATAATCTCAAATCTGGTGATGCAAGGTCTCTTGGACAACATGAATATCATTATTATTTGAAGGGAAATTTTTGTCCCTATTATACAGTGGCTGTTTGCATGATTTCCTATTCCTGGAATGAGAGATTAGCTGAAGAGAAGCAAGAAATACAAGCCAGGAGAATTCTAAAATACAATATTGAATTCCTGAGGACAGTGACTACATCTTCCTTTGAAAATGTGATAGATGGTATTAGAACAAATGTGGAAGGACTATGGTACTATGTATTGAAGAAACATACTTTCAGCGTAACTGGGCAAGGTTATTATTATTTTGCAATTATAGTTGTTTCAGAATATTTATAGAATAATATTGCTTAATTATGTAACATGATAATTCTTATGTTTTAAGTTTTGCATATAAGAAATGTACATACAACTTAGAGTCAAATAGATTATTAGTGCTTTGCAGGAGAAGTAAGTAGGTGTTCATATACTTCTACTTCATGCAACTGTGATTTATTTCTAATTTACATAAGTTATTTGATAAATTTAAATAAAATGAAAAATGTGTAAATCTTCCTAAGAGCAATAAACTTAGAATTTCTCAAGAAACGGTACTTTACACTTGATGTACAACAAGTTATTTTCATTTCATATTTAAAAAATATCTGAAGATTTACTTTGAGCATTACCTAAATATTAGAGGAAGCTATTCATCTTATGAAGCATTCTTTGACTGATATCATATTGTTCTCACCTTTATTTTCCGAGGTAATATAATGTTTTGTTAAGTATTCCTGGTAAAAAAAAATCAGTCATATATCATATTATGCTAAAGGATCCTCAGCACTTTAGACTAATTTCTTTTGGAATACTTGGATAATGATGGTCAAATTAGACTCAGGCAATTAATGGTTAAAAAATGAGTGTTAGATTTTCTTACTAAGAATACAATCTTTCTTAATAAATATTCTTTAATAATCTCTTACTGTGTGTGTTTGTGTATAGGTATGAAACTGAATGTATAGTTCTGATCATGTGTGTACCATTGCATGTAGGCACAGGCAAACATGCAGAAAAAAACACCAATTGTCCTTCAATAACTATTTCTCTTGTTTTTTGAGATAGCTTCATTAATTGGTTTAGTGTTTGCAAATTAGAGTAGAAATTCACAGCCATTTTCCTGTCTTATTCTTACTATTTTTGGGGTTATTAGCATGTGCCACTTGTTCGTTTTATATACATTCTGAGGATAAAACTCAGATATTAATTCTTGTAATGCAAGCATATTACCAACTGAACTATCTCCACAGTCTATGTCCTATTTTTTATATTAATAATTTCTTATTTCCCATCTGATATTTGAAATGAAGTATTTATTTTATCAAATTTTCTTAATTATAACAGAAATTTTACCATTAAAATGTTAATAGTAAACTTATAAATTGAAATTACATATGTATGTTTGTATATGATAAGAATATTTTTAATTTATTTGTTTGCTTTTTGTGGCAACAGTTCATGTTGTATATATATATCACTGAGAAAGGAATTAAGCTTCAATACTCCTGCCTCCCATTGTCTAGGACCATAGGTATACACGCACTATAGTTAACCTATACAGACTTTGGGTAATGGTAAATTTTTTAGTCAAAACTAAACAAACTACATCGCCTATATTTTTAATTAACATATGTCAAATTTTCATTGCCTCAGAAGTGACAAAATAATGACTTACTACCTACATGTAATATTGGAATAGCAGCTATCATGACCTATTTTAATTACTTATTAAATGGAAATTATGTAAATAAACAAAATATATCCATTATTCAATAAACAGTATTTATTACAGTCTTGCAAACATGCCACTTCACTAGTCTTCTGTAAGATACACAGAGACTTCAAAATTAATAGAAATAGTAATTTTTAATTTACTTCATTATAGAATTCAGCTTGTAGTGATAAAAAGAAGTCATATGCAATTTACAGATACACATAAAAAGAAAGATACTGGCCCAACCTCCTGGAGTCCAGAGAGTGAGGAGTGATAATTTGAGCAAAGAGGTCAAGACCATGATGGAGATATCCATAGAAACAACTGATCTGAGCAAGTGGGAGCTCACTGACTCCAGACTGACAACTGGGGAACCTGCATATGACTGAACTAGGCCCTCTGAATGTGGGTGACACTTGTGTGGCTTTGGCAGTTTGTGGGGCCACTAGCAGTAGAACAAATATTTATCTATAGTGCATGAACTGACTCTTTGGAGCCCATTCCCTATGAAGGGATACCATGTTTAGCCTAGATACAGGGAGCCTTGGTCCTGCTTCAAGTGATGTGACAATTTTATTGATGCCCCATGGGAGGCCTCACCTTCTCTGAGGAATGGATGGGGGTGGGGGAAGGATGTGGAGGAGGGAAGGGAGAGGGAGTTGGGATTGGTATGTAAAATTAGATAGTTTTTAAATGAAAAAGGAAGATATTTAAAAAGGGTAACTTTTCTGCTTTATTTTAGGACAATATATTTATTGTAAAATAAGAAAGGATATGTTAGAGTTTACCCTTTTCAGTGAAATAGCTTGCACTGATACACTGCAGACAGTTAAAGTGAGATTAGAGTAATTGGTTAACGTATGTTATATGACACATACGCAGGTAGATACTTTGATAAAGAAAATGTATGTGAATACAATTTGCTCAGATCACATGACATTACGTTTGTGCATATAATTTCATCTCATTTTGATTAACCACCTGAAAGGCTTGTCCTAAAGAAGCCTGTCTTTTCCCACTTTCAGTAATTTGTGTTTTCTGTTGTTCTTTGTGTTGATGTGGGGCCACATAACATTTCCCTATCTATGTTCTTTGTCTGCTGGTGTTTTCCTTATTCTGGTCTTGCTTGACAATTGTATTGTGAACAAATTATTATTTTTTATTTCAGATAGCTACAAGTTAATAAAGGCACTAACATGTTAGTATAATATATAGAAGCATCAATCATAATGAGTGATTTATAAATTAAGAATATAATTCTACCTTAAATTGTCAAATTTATATGCTGAAAATTATATTTTAATTGTCCTTTTGGATTGAATTAAGATATGAAGTAAAATTTGTAGAAGTAAAGGTGACAAACCTTTAAATATACACTAAAGAAAAATTAAAAGCGTATTTGATATATCTATATTATGGTAGGTTAAACACAGACACACATTACAGTTAAATATGAACATTTATATTTTATAAGATCATTTATGAGATTTATATAGTTTGTTGCAGTTACAAACATTATTTTTAGAATTAAATAATATTACTACTTCTTTCTTGTTTCTCAATGATTGATCCAGAAATTCAGAATCTACTGAATTCCTTGTTTAAAATCTCAAAAGAACTTCCATGATTTGAGGCAGCAGCAAAATTTTCATAAGAACTTTGAAGAGGAAACGACATTTAGTTTGCTGAGCATATAAATAAGACCTTTCATTGAGCATTAATAATTTTGCAGTTTAAGATAAAACAAAAGGTCAGCAACAAACAGCATGTAAGGAGTACTTCATGAAAATGAAACCCAAGTAATTGCAGAATAGAACAGGTTATCATGGAAAGAACTAAGAAAAGTGCATAGCTTGTGCAGGAGAAATATTTACATTGCCCTGGTTCTATATTTATAACTAATTCCCAGTGCCATTACAATAGTGATCTGCCATTGACATTTCCTGGTCATCACATTTTTCATTTTTGGTTATTACCCATCTTTAGTGTGAATCCTCCACTTATGAGACTCCTAATTCTTTAATTTTTCTCTTGACATTCCTTAAATTCTAGAGGGTTTCCATATGATAAACTAATAGATCTCCATTCCATCAGAGCAAGTATAGACTCCTGTGTCTCATTTTATTGCTTCTAGATACTCACTCTATCAAGCAAGTAGCCATGAATAACCTTTCTAGTTTTGTTGGAGAAATTCTTTTCACTGAGATATGATAACATTTTTAAATCCTTGTAAGAAAATTAGTGGCTTTTCTGAATCAGTAACTTTTATCAAATTGAATTAGTGTTATATTACATTGGCTCTCTTTCCCACTATAACAACATGTGAGTTCTTAATAAGATAATTTCGTAATATTTTAGACAAATTTAATATTCATACTGCTAATATGATAGAAAACTGCTAGGAGTAGCAAACGAATTCATTAAATCTAAAATAAAGCTCACTTTGAATTTTTCACCTCCTTGAATACCTGTCTTTACTAATCAGATGGTAGAAAAGGCAGATTGAGCCCTGGAGACTAGATAATACATAAACCATATTCTTAGCACAGTCTGATGTCACTTTTAAGACTTAAAATCATTCTGCTAGAATGTGCTTGGGATATTTTAGTATAGAAATATTTGGGATATTTTAATTTAAAATGATCATGTCTCACTCTATTTTGTCTTGGCACTGCTAATTTATGTCTATCATAACTGCATAAAAAGAAATTTGTGAGCAGTACAATAACTTGGTGAATCTTCATGAACTCTGAGTCAATAAAATGATGACACAAATTTCACATTATTTTAATGCAGCATCTGGTTTTTCAGTTGAAAGAATTACATCTCTTGCTTTGAAGGAGTCATAATGAAACAGCAAATCTTAATAGATAACTAAGATGAAAACATTCTTCTCTTTCATGGATAAAGACAACAACCATTCTCATTGGAATTGAATTATCAGAAATGGTCAATTTTGCAGAATTTTACATATCTTATCTGATCTTAATGTACAAAGATCACACGTAATTGTGAAAGCACAAAAACAGGAGAAAATGTGAAAAACTAAAATCAACATGTGAGTCAAATTGTTCCAGATTTGACTGTAGAAAGCAAATGTCCTATTCAATTTTTTTCCTTTTCAAATTTCCTTTTCAAATATTTTAAAGTGTTCATTTGACTTACTTCAGTGTTGAAATGAAGAGAAATATGTCAAATGTGAACTCTAGATACCACCTATCACAGAAATAAATAGTGTTAAGACAAAATACAGTTGATATCCTACAGAATGGACCACTGTTCATTTATCCACTTGAACCTAGATCATTATCAGTAAGGAATAAATTAGGAAGTTATAGAGGAATGTTGCATTTGGGGAATTTGTCTAAGAGACTGGCTTACGGAAAACACATAATCATTAATGTATGATGATTTTTCAAATTTTACAGCTGTTCTTATTTGTTTTCTCAAGTGTAACTTTGTATAAACCTGAAACTATGTTGCAAAGGTTACAAATCAGTAGAGAACTCAGAAAAAAATAAATGACTTATGCTGTATTTATAGTGGTTCTGATCACTGTTACAGATTAGGAATCTTATTCAAGATAAACCACACAAGTCAATGAGAGATAGGGTTAGAGTTCAAGGACTCTGAAAAAGGAAGGTTAACAAACCAAGTGGATTGATATGAGAAAGGATATTTTAAGTGTTTATATTATATGGTAAGGGAATCTTAGAGATAACATGGCTTCATTCTAGTCTTCCCCTGATGACTGGACTACTTACATATGTGAGTTTTCAACAGTGCTCATGGCAATGTGTGAAATAGCTCTCGACACTAATCAGCCTGCCTCAGAAGTAGAAAGTTCACAAGATACTTGAACCAAATGTTGATCTCATTCACCCTTGAGTTTAGTTCTTTAAAAATTAGTACTAAGTTATAATTATCCCTACTGGTGTAGGAGGTCCTTCTGTTGGTGTGTTGCTTTCATTAGTTAATTAATGAAGAAACTGCTTGGCATGATAGGGCAGAACTTTGGTAGGCAGGGAAGACAGAACTGAATTCTGGGAGGAAGAAAGCAGAGTCAGAGAGATACCATGGAGCTGTCAGAGACACATGTGCTGATTCTTTCCCAATAGGCCACTGCCATGTGGTGATACAGATTAATAGAAATGAGTTAAATCAAGATGTGAGAGATAGCCAATAAGAGGCTAGAGATAACTAGCCAAGCAGTAATTTAATGAATACAGTTTCTGTGTGATTAATTTGGGTGTAAGCTAGCCAGGCAGCTGGGACAAAGGGCCCCCCACTCTCCCTGTAACTCCACATAAAACCTAAGAGGGCTTAAAAGTCAAATTCTAGAAGAAAAATATATAGAGAGAGTTTAATACAGCTTTTTGCTGTTTGCTGGTGGTGTGCTGGAGAAAGCTTTTCCTGACTCAGCAGCCATAGCAGAAAAAAGGTGTGCGGTTTTAAAATTCAAAAACGCGGCTTCCTGGGCAGTGCACCAGTGCGAACTCTGCCTATGAAGCATTTCAATGGTATTTGTGGGACCAGATGTTTGTGTGCCCACTCGGAATTGTGAGGAAACTACTCTGAGACCATGCGGTGGGATCAGGTCTACTAGGCTTGCACAGGCAGGAGAGCATGATGGATTCCCGCCACCATACACAGAGATATTTCCAGGCTCTGCAGTGCTCTGAGTGGCAGATTTGGCTGTAGCTCAGATAAAAAGAGCTTATGTGCTGCACGGTCATTCTCAGAGTTAAAGTGCTGCGCATGGCTCCTACCTGGTGGCCCCAGAGCTAGCAGAAATGGTACGTCCACCATTTGGAAATTGGAGAGAGGTGGAGCCAACATCCAGAGCAGCTGCAACCAAGCTGCTTAGCATTGTAAAAGCTCTTCAAGACAGTAGAGAATTACAGATTCACGATAGGACAGATTCAGACATGAAAGACATCTAAATGGGTCACAATGTTGGCTAAATGTATGGAGGCTTGGGAGAGAGAAGAAAAAGAGTATAGAGAGTCATAAAATAAAATTAGTTCTTTAAAAAAAAGGGTAAAGTCTTTAAACAGACAGGCAGTACAAATATTAATAAATTAAATGGAATAAAGGAAAATAAGCCACGTAAAAATGGAAAATTCACAGAGAATCTGGATTCTGTATAGTATTATGTTTTCTTTAAATTTTTTGACTTTGAAGGAGCTAAGTACAGAGAGACATTTCATTGTGTGTGCTGCTAAGCCAAACCAGCATGTATATTATAAAGGTATTATGACTTCAGAATTTGGGTCTAAGGATATGATGCTTTGGAAAAGAGGTTCTTCTTTTGTTTTCACAGAGGATGAGACCCTGTGTATTGCTTCTATACCAATATGGTATGATAGACTGCACACTCCTGAAAGGTTGCTGTAAACACCCTCAGAAAATTCCTTCACTCAACTGCTGACTGAGATGAACCTAGAATACAGGATACACCATAAAGGACCTGATTAACAGTGCCTCCATACAGTAGGAAGCAGTTTGGAGAGAAAAAACTGTGTCCATATTCCTAAATATTGTTTATAAATGTTCTTTTACATTTCAACGGGGATATGATATAGATATGAATAATTTACATTGGTATAAATCTTGATTTATTGATATAAATTTAAGGTCAATTTTGTTATGTGTATGTGTATTTCTGATCTTGATTAAGGTATTGTGATTGGATAGCTCATTTAAAAATGTAATGTGTAATTAAGAAATATAGGTTAATAGATAATCATCTATAATAGTCAAGTTTCCGGTCATGTTAGTTAGAGTTTCTAGATGTGCATATATATATTTCAGATAGGCATTCTTCATATCTTTCAAAGACTACAGAATATGGCATTTAAAATGTTGTAGTAACTTAGGGCTTTTCATGAAAATGAGACACATCTGCTCCTGGCAGCACCAGCTACTTCAAAAGGAAAATGAGCATCAAAGAGGCTCCTTATGGAGTTTGCTAGCCATTTGGGCAAGAAACTGCTCTTGTCTGGACTGTTACCCACAGAGAAATGACTGCTGAATTACCTAAAGGTGAGATGGTCATTCGGCGTTCCTGCTTCATGAAAGAGTCTGCGAGACATTCTGCAGAACACAGAATAAAGTGATTAAACTGTCTTTAAAATTTCCTGGAAATTTTATGGAAAAGTCATGAAAAAGTCTGTTTGATACTATGGGCCTGTAGACTGAAGATGGATGCCACAATGGTACAAAAGAACTTTGGGTGACTGTCCAGGAAGCAAAATGTCTCTGTAAATTCTAGAGTTTTGGAAGTTGTTTATAAAGCACTTCCTGTTTGCTTAGGTAATATTTTATCCTTCTGGAGACTTTGATGGAATTGAAGAATGGATAGATAGTTATAGTTATAGTTTTCCTTAGTTATGATAAAAGATAAAATAGATATAAGTATTCTAACTGTAATTCTTATTTGATTCCTGTTTTGTTATATGTAATTTTACTATGTTAAAGTTAAAACCTTCCTTTCCTTTGTAAACAGAAAAGCAGAAATGGTGTAGGTCCTTCTGTTGGTGTGTTGCTTTCATTGGTTAATTAATAAAAAAACTGCTTGGCCTGATAGGGCAAACTTAGGTAGGTGGAGAAGACAGAACTGAATTCTGGGAGGAAGAAAGCAGAGTCAGAGAGACAGCATGGATCCGTCAGAGACAGACGTGCTGACTCTTCCCCAGTAGGTCACTGCCACGTGGTGATACAGATTAATAGAAATGGGTTAAATCAAGATGTGAGAGTTAGCCAATAAGAGGCTAGAGATAATGAGCCAAGCAGTAATTTAATGAATACAGTTTCTGTGTGATTATTTTGGGTGTAAGCTAGCCAGGCATCCGGGACAAACAAAGGGCCCCCGTTTTTCTTGTAACACCTTACTGTCATATATCTTCATATTTACATTTTCTTTGGCGAATAGTGTTTCCTAGTGTGCTTTTGTTCAATTACCATTACCAAAATGAAAAGTATTTAGTAATGGATTCTGGTAATATGTCATTAATAAAGCTTTTTTTGTTTTTGTTTTTTAAAAAAAAGATAAACCACACAAGTGGCTATGACGTGAACACTCAAAAGCATTTAAACAAAGTACAAAGTAAAGAAAAAGGAAAGGAAAAACAACTCACTGAAAAAATTGTGCAGTGTGGCAAAGTCAATAAAAAAGGAAGAAATCTCCAGATAAATATGTGCCCTAAACTTTCACTAGCTATGTTCATAAATCTTTTTTTTGTTTGTTTGTTTTGTTTTCTGTTTTTCGAGACAGGGCTTCTCTGTAGCTTTTGGTGCCTGTCCTGGAACTCGCTCTGTAGCCCAGCTTGGCCTGGAGCTCACAGAGATCCACTTGCCTTGGCCTCCCAAGTGCTGGGATTAAAGGTGTGCTCCACCACTGCCCAGCTAAACCTTAATCACACTTGTTTGTATCCTGACAGGCCAATACCTTCATTAAGAAAATTTTGATAATAGAAATTTGAATAAAATATGTGTATTGTCATTTATTTACTAGTTAATATACAGTCTTTTATACCAGAGAATGGTAATAATTATACCCATGCAGTTTTATCAAAAATATAGTAAATATGATAATAGTGAGACTAAGACTACTAATTTATAAATATATATTTAAATTTCATACATGCTATTTTGCCATTATCATTCAGGAGTTATAAATTTAAAACACTCTAGTGAATATAAATGATTCAGGTATTACCTACAGAAGCTGTAAAACGTATTTATTTTATAAACAATCCCTACATGTTCTTTCATAGTTTTCTGGTGCTCTGTTAATTAGCTTAATATTTATGTCTAATATACATAGTGCTTAATTTATTACTCTTAATGTTGTGTCCACGCACAAAAATATTTATTTTAATTTTAGGATATTTTAGCACACAAATTACTGAAATAATTTTATTTCTACTTTAATGTGAGAAACAACAAAACAAAATTAATTAAGTTTTTGAAACATTACTTAAAACTGACCATTTTACAGAGAGAAGAAGATGAGGTAAAGAGGCAATATGTTCAATTTTATTGAAGTAAAACATGACATATTTTTACATGGCTATGAAGTTCTGGGATTTAGAATTTACTTCTTTAAATAAATTTTGTATACGATTAATAAGGATGATGAGATCAGAAGATCTCAGCTCATATTCTTCTTATTTCTTAAAGAATAAAAGCACAGACATGGTCTCATTGGTTTACTCGGAGTATTATAAAATGAATACAGTTTCTGCATATATTGCTATTTTGATTATTAATTTATGCTAAGCTTCTCCAATTACAGAAAATTTTAGCATCTGTCCTTTCATTTTTGGTGTTGAAGGAAAGTGATTACTGCATTATGAGGCAACCATACTCCAGAGTATAACAAAACATGAAATATAACTGGGTTGAGGACATTCTTATTTTCTACTGATGTGGTGATCTCTGAGGAGCCACATCTTGTAGTTACCAGATGTTCCACAATAATAGTAACTCTAGAGTTGCTTAGTTGTTATAACAAGAAGATTTTACTACATAGGAAAAGATTGGCATTTTCTCTGTTGGAAGAAAATTAAATTGGCCATTTAGAAAAGCAGTTTTAACTGAGCTACGTGGTTTACGTTGATTAATCTATCTCATTAGAATATTAGCCAGCCAATCAGAACTCATTCCTACCCACTTTCAAATCTATGCCATATGTCTAGGTCATAAAAAAAAAACATTTTCTTTAATTCTAGCTGCCATGGAATCTACATTAGAAAAGAAGCTGACCTTTTCTTGTGCCACATTTATAAAATGACTTTTATTATATCGGAGACTTTTTCTGTTCTGATTCAGGCTCCTTATGAAGATAGAATAATGACAATTGTAGAAAATTATTTTATTTTCTATCTTGCTTTTGTGTCCCTTTTCTTGTATCTCAGTGACAACAGAAAATTGCAGAGTTGCTTATAAACATAATTACATACTATTTTAAACATGTTTGTCATGGCAACTTGAATTTGTGCTCTATTCAAAATTAAGTGTAGAGAAAATTACATATCAAATGATCTAGAGAAAAATACATATATGTGAATAATATAGTGGAAAAACATAAAAACAAAACAAAAGGATGAGTTCCTGTTTTGCATTCCTATAAAATTCCTTCTTCATATTGATACTGTATAACAGCATAGTAGGTTTTACTCACTCAGCATGCAATAAGTTAAAAGTAAGTAGGAAACTTCAGCCTTAAGATGTACAGGAAAACCCTTCCTTTTCTGTCTGAGCTTTATGAGATTTTGTCTAAAAAGTTAAAAAGAAAAAAAGAAACCAACCAATATGACATCATCAAGGCCATAGGGTGGGAAATCAGAAACTAGCCGAATACTGCAACTTGTGGACCAGGCAAATTAATTGGAGAAAGAAAATTAAATACAAAAATTGCAAATGAATCCTTTCTTACCTTGTCATCTAATACTTTTTATTGTAGCTTATGATGCAAGGTCTGAAATTGTAATTAAATATCGGCCTTGCTGACAGCATCTACTTACAGACTAATGATTTCAGAGCAGGCGATCCTTCCCCTACTCTGACAGATAAGTCTCAACCATTCCTTCAATGAGGAAGAGAACTTCCAGATCCTTTTATTCTAGATGTGTTCTAGAACAAATATAGAGACCTCTGCTGAGGTCTCTGATGCCATCTGCATTCCCTATGGGCTCCTACTTTGAACACAATGTCATAAACCAGCAGACCCATCACTCTAGTCCTCCATTCAACTTAAAATATTCTACCAGAAAAGTTTGAAGTCATTGAATACAAAATCAACTCAAAAAAATCAGCTGTTCTCTTATATATAAATGATAAACAGGCTGAGAAAAAATCAAGAAAGCAATACATTTTACAAGTAGCCACATATAATATGAAATATTTTTTACTGCCTAAAAAGAAAGTGAAAGACCTGTATAATAAGAACTTCAAATCTTTGAAATGGGAGTTTGGAGAAGATACCAGAAGATGGAACGATCTCCCATGTTCATGGAATGCAGGATTAACAAAGGAAAAATGGCCATCTTACCAACAACTACAGATTCAATTAAATTCTCATTAAAATTCCAACACTGTTCCTTACAGAACTTTAAAGAACATTAATCAACTACATATGGAAAAACAACAACAACAACAAAAAAAACCCCACTGGATAGCTAAACACAATTCTTTATAATAATAAAGCTTCTAAGGGTATCACCATCCCTGATTTCAAGCTCTACTCCAGAGCTATAGTAATAAAATCCTCATAGTATTAGCATAAAACAGACATATTGATCAATAAAATCGAATCAAAGACATAAACATTAATCCATAGACCTATAGATACCTGAATTTTTGACAAGGAAGCCAAAATTATATAATTGGAAAAGAAAGCATCTTCAACAAATGGTGCTGATCTAACTAGATGTCTGCATGCAGAACAATGCATAGCTACCATCCTGCAAGAAAATCAAGTTCAAGTAGAACAAAAAACCTCAACATGAATCCAGATACACTGATGCTGTCAGAAGGGAAATTGGGGAATTGCATAAATGTATTGGGATAGGAGATAACTTCCGGAACAGGACACCAATAACACAGATACCGAGATCTCTAATTTATAAATGTGACCTCATGAAAGTGAAAAAGGTTTTATAAGGCAAAGCACACCATCAATAGAACAAAATGGTAGCCTGACAGGCTGACAATGAGCTGATTTCCAAAATACATAAATAATTCAACAAAATAGACTTCAACAAACGAAATAATCCAATTAGAAATGGGGAACAGAGCTAAGATAATTATCAACAGATGATTTCCAAATGTCAGTGAAACACTTAAGGAGTTGTTGAGCACCCTGAACCATCAGGGAAATACCAACCAAAATTACTTTGAGATTCCATCTTATACCTGGCAAAAGAGTTAAGATCAAAACCACAAGTGACAGCTCATGCTGGAGAGGATGTGGATCCAAGGGAACACTCCTCATTGTTGGTAGGAGTGCAAATTGTATAGCCACTTTGAAAATAAATGTAGCAGTTTCTCTGAAAACTGGGAATCAGTCTACCTCAAGACCCAGCTATACAACTCTTGGGCTTATACAATGATGCTCAGTTCTACAACAAAGAAACTTGGTCAACTCTGTTTATGGCAATTTCATTTTAAAAGCCAGAACTTGGAAGCAACTTAGATGTCACTCAAAGGAGGAATTGATAAAGGAAATGTGGTACATTTCAAAATGGAATATTATTTAGCTGTTCAAAGAAATGACATCAGAAAATTTGAAGGCAAATGAATGGAACTAGGGAAAAAAAATCATCCTGACTGAGGTAATCCAGACAAAGAAAGACAAACATTTAGTCATCTATAAGTGAATATTTCTGGAAAAATAAAGAAAAGCTATGCTATAATCCACAGAGAGAGGAGATAATAAGGGAGATTCAAGGGAGGATGCCAAGATCTCCCTAGGAAGGGAAAATAGAGATTTCATGAATAGACTGCAGGTTGGTGGCGATGGGAATATGAGACCTCAGGTTGAAAGGGATAGAAGGGGAGTGAACTGAACAGAGTACTGGAAAGAGGAGCATTTTTAGGTCAGATGAAAACCTGGTTACAAGGGAATCTCTCAGGAATCTGAAGGATGACCCCAGCTAAAACTCCTAGTAATAATGGGTATATATCCTGCACTGGCCATTTCCTATGATCAGGCAGGACTTCGAAGTAGGGAGTTGGAAACCAACCAGCCACATAATACATTGGCCTACAGTCTGTCCTGCCTATAAGATGTGCTCAGGCAAAGGTGGCCCAGGGATTGATGGAGTGGCTAACCTATGACTGGTCCAGACTAAAACCTATGCCAGGAGAGCAAGCCCACAACTGACACTCTCTGGCGCATCATTACCCACAGGCTGGATGACCCATAGACCTAGGACAGAACCAAACATTTTCATTGTTTATTCAGAGAAACAATATGTGTCATATTTTATGAAAGAAAAGTAGTAAAGTATTAAGAGAGATGTAGATGAAGCAAGGGAGATTTATTTTAATTTTGGTTGTGATTTAAAATTTAAAGCTACTTTGAAAAATGGATAGGTGATTTATTTTCATTTTATGACTTCCTATTTGTCACTAAAAATGTTCTCTTTTTTTAGAATTTTATTTTATTTATTATTACTTTATAAATAATAAGAATCAAAATTTCCACTTCCTCCCCTCCTCCCACTTCCCTCCCGCTCCCACACTCACCCTCCTTTCTCCTCCTCCAGTCCCAAGAGAGGGCAGGGTACCCTGCCCTGTGGAAAGTCCAAGGCCCTCCCCCCTCCATCCAGGCTTAGGAAGGTGTGCATCCAAATAGACTAGGATCCCAAAAAGCCAGTACATGTAGTAGAGACAAATCCCAGTGCCATTATCATTGGTTTCTCAGTCTGCCCCAGTTGTCAGCCACATTCAGTGGGTCCAGTTTGATCCCATGCTCATTCAGTCCCAGTCCAGCTGGCTTTGGTGAGCTCCCATTAGTTCAGGCACACTGTCTCAGTGGGTGGATCAAACCCTCGTGGTCCTGACTTCCTTGGACATATTCTCCCTCCTTCTGCTCTCAACTGGACCTTGGAAGCTCAGTCCAGTACTCCCACGTGTGTCTCTGTCTTTATCTCCATCTGTTGCCAGACAAAGGTTCAATGGTGATATTCAAGATAGTTATCAGTCTGACTATGGGACAAGGCCAGTTCAGGCACCCTCTCCTCCACTGCTCAGGGTCCTAGCTGTCCACAGGGATGTCCCCAGATAAAAATATGTTCTCAGCACTAAGTAATGTCATTTTATGAGGATGGCAGAAATGATTTACTTCTTGCCATTAATCCTATTGTCAATCAATATTTATATAAAACCCAGAAGTAACAGGACTTACAATAACAATAGCAACTCCATTGTTAATTAAAGTCCAATTACACAGACATTACATGACAATGTATGTGGTGTCACCAAGAGTAGTTATAACGCAGAATGGCTGATGTGGTTTACATGAGCACACAATTTAGAAGACTAGGCTTGGCTAAAAGGATGTCCAAATGAATGTGAACCAACAGATGTCAACAGTGCACACACAAATCTTACAGATTCCAACCTTTCAAGAATTTATATGAGGACTAAAAATTCATGACATTGTTACAGAAACCCTATTTCACAGGAAGAAATAAAATACTATGGAAGTTTAATCTGCAAATATCAAATGTATGACATTTACTTTTCACAGACAAAACTACACAAGTCCCTTTAGTGCAATTAGCAATTCAGAAGAGATTTGCCAAAGATCACTTACTCTGGAGTGTTTCTACCATTTGTTACAATGTATGGAAAAATAGATATATGTTTGCCAACTGAGTAAGAAGGGAACCACAGCAACATAGTATAATAAGTAAAGATATCCTGTTATGTATTATATGTCAAGTAATATAAACCATTCACTAGGGGAGATAATACTATTATTTGTGTTTGTATCCACTGAGGTTTATGTTTCCATATCCCTGAGATCTTGTAATACCATAAATATATTTTCAAGGAAATAAAAACTATGAAATCTATAGTACCATTAAAAATTCTCATAAATTCCTAAAAATCTCATAACATTCTCTAACTTAGCAGAATAAAGTGGTGATGATTGTCTTGCCTAGATATCAAAAGAAGGTTGAAGACAAAATTCATGTGTATTAGTATTGATCTCACAGGCATGAAAATAACAAAGGAACATTAGAAACATTCATGTACTCATGAATTCTACAATATGGGAGTCAATCTCATGAGTGTAACGTGTATCAATAATAATAATAATAATATAATCAGCTATCTTTTATGCTCTAAAATCTTAAATTTGTAGTAACATCTATTTTAAATAACAACAAAAAGATAAATAATGTATTACTGTTAGATACTGTCAAGAATTTAATAAAGAAAACATTCTAACATTAGGTAAACACTCAAATATCAGAAGTAATAATTCATTGTTCACCCTAGGAGGTAACTGAGTACCACAAAGACAGAAATGCATAGTATGAACACATGCATACATAGGCACATGTATGCACACACACTCTAACACACCCTGCACTGAGAAGCTGATCCTGATCCTTACATAAATCATTCTAATTAAATTACATAAAAATCATGAGTTAATTTAATTAGCTGGTCTATTTGCTAGTGTAGTGTTTTCTCCTCATGTATACTTTTGACTAAATAGATGGCTTTTCCAATAGATTTCTAATGGAATTGCCCAATGCATGTCTCCTGCATTGTAAAAGGAAAAAATAAGTTAATAACAGTGACAGAATGTAGAAATCTCTGCTGTTCATTGGTCAGTTTTTCCTTTTCTCCAAAGACCTAACCATGGTAGCAACTTTTGTCATTTATTTTGGGTTGTCACCCTTTATTTTTAGAGAGTGTGGTCGACAAAGTCTGGCTTTACAATAATCTACATTGTGCTCATTCTGTGTGGGCTACTTAAGCATGAAATATTAGGTGCTGTCTTTTAATACCTCCCACTGTGCCAAGGTTTAGTTCAATTCAATAGTTGTCAGGGCTGTGATATGGATCTGTTCCACCAGGCACTCTAAGAGTAGGTAGAATTGTAATCCACTGCTTTTAGCTTATTACTTTGTAAGTTAAAATTGTTTTTTCCTCGATGAAATAAATAGTCTCCAAAAACAAAGTAAGCCTTTTAAGTGTTATTAGGTAATCTTAGAGCCAAACAAATTTTTTCTTTCTGTTAAAATAAATTTTAAATGATCAATTTGACATTTGAGTTCATAGTTCTACAATTTTTAAATTTGTGTACTATGAAAACTAGGATAGAAAAATGTCAGTCACTAAATTATTCCACTTAGTACTCTTGATACACAATCAGTAACTACTGATTTGCTCTCCCCTTTTCTCTCTCTCTTCAGAATATTTTCTATGAAGATCCTAGAAAACAAATTACAAAGGACATAATATTTGAAAGATATATTTCACTCCAATAATGTATTTTGTATTAATTTATGGTTTGTATGAATCAATAGCTCATTTCACTTTATTAAACAATTCCACCGTAAGACCTGACCACAATCTATTCATGAATTGAACACTTGGGAAGCATGCAGAGTGTGTTGTACAGTTATAGATAGATGGGCTGCAATACACTCTGTACAAATGTTTATGTTGATATTAGTTCTCAATTCTTGATATTAAATACCCCCAAATAGCATTCATCACTAATGTGATAAATTCAAGGTACATAAATTATTTTTCAGAATACTTTTTCAGCTTGCCTGCCCACTGTCAGACATGATGTCCCTAGCCTACATCTTTAGCAGCTTTACCAGCATCTTTGCTAAAAGTGAGTAGTTGACGTGACTATGCCATTCACCACATCTCCTTAATAGAGAATGACTTGTGCAATTTATCTTTTATCCCCACAGAACAAATACTTTAATAGTAGTCTCCTAACTTCAGTTAGCGCTGTCAATTAATATAGAGATATAAAAACATCTAGATTATTCAACTTCTCTTAAACTATATTTTGTTAGAGATAACAAAGTTAATATAAACTTGAAGAAAAATTATAATAAATGTTTTTATATATCTTTTGTTAGTGCAAAGTGCTTCTTATTTTTCCTTCCTGATGGGCTATTAGAAAATAAATTGATTTACTCAATACTCTCTTATCATTCAGCTGAGCCCATATTATTTTCTTATGAAGAAAAAAATCACTACCAGTGTAGTTAAGATTATTATGTTGCTAATTTTTCTAAAGGCTGCTCTTCAAGTTTAAATCCTGTCTGGTAGGCAATGGTAGCAATTTAATGTGGTCATAATATGATTATTTACTCCATCTTCTGCAAGTACATAAGAGAGCCAATAATCAGTGTTATATGGTGGAAGATGATAACTGACTAATATAAGTTGTCCTCTGTCCTTTGTACATGCACACTGACAAGCATGTTTGTTCACACACACACACACACACACACACACACACACACACACACTAATAATTTTAAATAGGTGAGCATAAGATCTCATGTCTGTTATCCTAGAACTAATAAGATTTAGCGGGGGTGGGTTCTAGTTTTGATTTATTTTGTTTTTTGTCAGTTCAAAACCAGTAGGGATTAGGTAATGTGCTCCAAGTTATCCTGGGTTACAATGCTAGCACCTGTCCCTCTGCCATAAAAAAAAAAATTCTAAGAAAGAAGAAATTGACTGATAAAGAAAGGTAGCCTAAAAAATGGGAAGTACAAATAAAAGAAGTATCACTATCCATCTTCTTGTTGCGTTATTATCTTAGGTCCAATATGGTAACTATAGTGAGGAAAAAAATAACATACATTTGCATGTTGTCTTTCCTACTGCAAGAATTCTCATGCCTAAACCATGCAAGGTAATTCTTTTAGTCCTCATATGTGACAAGCACACACACACACACACACACACGCGCGCGCGCGCGCGTGTGCACTGACAAACTGGAAACCAAATGGTAAAAGAGTTCCTGGACCTAGAAAACCTAGTATACATCTACAAGTTTGAGCTTCTACATACCATGGAAATTTGATATCTTCACATAAATTTAATAAAGATAAAAGTGAGTACTTAACAAATATGTGCCATTTTAGCTACACTTGTCATGTGTTACCCTCTCTAATCCTGAGATTTTTATTAAAAAATTCAAAGGTCAGCTTCATTACAAGGAAAACTCTAGGTTTATACAAAATCATCCTACATCGTGTAAGCTAAATTAACTTTTAAACACCTCCACATTATAGCTGTTAACTTATTATAGTCACTGTCACTATTTAATAAAACAAATATATATATAAACTGATTGTTGTTAAGGTATGTTTTTAATTGTATTTCACTATATTCTATACTTTCACTTCACATATATATTTCAAAACCATGAGTATTCAAAGTTTAAAAGATGCCACTGTACTACTTTATTTATGAGAGGCACAGATGACTTATTAAGTGAGATAAATGAGGGGAAGTCAGGCTTAACATGAGAGTAACAGTCAAAATATTCTCTCGCACACATGTATGTTTGTGTGTGTGTGTATGTGTGTGTGTTTCTTACTTATCAAGATATTTCCATTTAACTTAAATGTTTATTGTTTCAAAATCATATGTATTATATTATTAGGAACCTAAAAACATAGACCAAAATTTTGAAGTTTTTTTCAGGAATATTCAAGAAATATAATAAGTATTTGAATCTAATTTTAAAAATAAATCTGTAAGCTACAGTTGGTTAATTTCATGTTGAGTATTTGCTATATATAATTGTTTTTCATTTTAGTCTCACCTTAAAGATGAAGGATGCTTGAAAGAAATTTCACGCTAGCTCAGAATTGAAATAGATGGTTATTTATTTAGGGGTAGACTCACAAATCAGAATCCTCTGCTGCAAAGGAGATCAGAAACTAAATCCTGAAGCCAGAACAGAGGGCGGACATATGCTCCACATTGGCATAAATAGTATAAGAAGCCATACTGGTGTAGGACCATGGTCTGTATTCTGCCAATTATATTTTAAATAAACACTGATTGGCTAGTAGCCAGGCAGGAAGTATAGTTGAAACAACCAGACAAGAAGTAGAGGAGGGTCAATGAGAACAGGAGAATTCTGGAAAAACGGAAGTTCCTCTGCAGTTGTTTCCCAGCTCCGTTGCAGCAGAGGATTCTGATTAGCATTTTAAGAAGTGCTCTTGGATGGTAAAGAATTACAAATACACAGTAGGACAGATTCAGACATAAAAGTCCTATAAGTGGGTCATAGTGTTGGATAAATGTAGTTAGGCTTGAAAGAGAGAAGAAAAAGAGTATAGAGAGTCATAAAATAAAGTTAATGCTTTAAAAATAAGGGTAAAATCTTTAAAGAGACAGAGTACAGATAGTCATAGATTAAAAGGGGTAAAGAAAAATCAGCCATGTAAAAATGGAAAATTCACAGAGAGTCTGGATTATGTATATTATTGTGTTTTCTTTGAATTTTTGACTGTGAAGGAGCTGAGTACAGAGAGACGTTTCATTGTAATGGCTGCTAAACTAAACCAGAATATATGTTCTATTGGTATCTTGACTTCAAAATTTGAGTCTAAGGATATGTTGCTTTGTAAAAGACTTTTTTCCTATTGTTTCCAGAAGAAGAGAGCCTGTGGAATACTTCCAGACAAATATGGTTTGATAGAACATGCCCTCCTGAAATGTTGCCATGAACACCCTCAGAAAATTTCTTTGCCCAACTGCTGACTGAGATAAACCTAGCACACAGGATATACCATGAAAGACCTGATTAACAGCTCCCACAAATAGCAGGAAGCAGTATGGACAAAACTATGCCCATATTCCCATATATTGTTTATAATTGTTCTTTTTCATTTAAAGGGGGATATGATATAGATATGAATAATTTACATTGGAATGGATATTGGCTGATTGATACAAACTAAAGTTCACTTTTGTTATATGTAATGTATTTCTGATCTTGATTAAGGTATTGTGATTGTGTAGTTCATTTAAAAATCTAATGAATAATTAAGAAATATAGGTTAGTAGATAGTCATCTATAATTGTAAAACTTGTGGTCATGTTAGTTAGATTTTCTTGATATATAAAGGTATATTACAGTTAGATAGGTATTTTTTAAATCTTTCAGAGACCTTCAGAATATGGCATTTAAAATATTTAAGAACTCAAGATTTTCATGACAGTGAGACACGTCTGCTCCTGGCAGCACCAGTTACTTCAAGGGGATGATTGTCATCAAAGATGCTCCATGTGGAATTTGCTAGCCATTTGAGCAAGAAACTGCTCTTATCTGGACTGCTTCATGATATGCTGTAAAAACTGAACATGCAAAACCCACAGACAAATGACTGCAGAACTTGCCTAAGGGTGAGATGATCCTTTGGGTTCCTGCTTCATGAAAGAGTCTACAAGACATTCTGCAGGATACAGAAGAAAATGACTGGCTGACTGCCAATATAGACAGAAGTGTCTTTGAAATTTCCAGCTTTATGAAAAAGTCTGCTGGATACTATGGGCCTGTTCACTAAAGATGGGTACCCCAATCATACAGAAGAACTTTGGGTGACTGTCCAGGCAGCAAGATGTCTCTGTCAATTCTAGAATTTTGGAAATTGCTAACAATGCACTTCCTGTTTATTTAGGTAATATTTACCCTTCTGATGTCTTTGATGGAGCTGAAGAATTTATAGTTATAGTTAGTTCTCCTTAGTTATGATAAAAGATAAAGTAGATATAAATATTGCAATTATGATTCTTATTTGATACCTGTTGTATTATATGTAATTTTACTATGTTAAAGTTAAAGCCTTCCTTTTTGTTTAAACAGAAAATGGAAAATGGTGTAGAAGGTCCTTCTTTTTATGTGTTGCTTACATTAGTTTATAAATAAAGAAACTGCTTTGGCCTAGTTGATAGGTCAGAATGTAGGTAGGCAGGGAAGACAGAACTGAATGCTGGGAAGAAGAGAGGAAAAGGAAGAGAGAGATGCCATAGGTCCACCAGAGACAGATATGCTGAATCTTTCCTCGTAATCCACTGCCATGTGGTGATATACAGATTAATACTAATGGGCTAAATCAAGATGTAAGAGTTAGGCAATAAGCGGCTAGAGATAATGGGCCAAGCAGTAATTTAATTAATACAAATTCTATGTGGTTATTTTGGGCCTAAGCTAGCTGGGCAGCCAGGGTGAACAAGTGGCCCTCTTCCTACAGCAAGATATTCTTCTACTTGCATATATCATCTTCATGGGCTCCTATTCTCTTGTGATGTAAACCTTACACAACCTAGACAAAGTAGGGAGGGCCTTGGACTTTCTACAGGGTGTGATGCATGGCACTCCCTTAGGGTTGGAGGAGTGGGGGGAGGGTCTGTGGAGGGAGAGGGAGGGGACTGGAAGGAGGGGCGAGAGTGGGGATTTGGATTGATTTTTTTCTAAGTAATTGAAAAAAGGAAAAAAAATCCCTTATCACCATGAGAATAGCATATAATTCTGCCTTCTGGAGAGAATTATAAGGGCTTTGTTCACCTTACTTAATTCTTTTGATTTGTAACCAGCCTTCTTTGATTTATTAACGTCAGTATAAAATATACAGACTCCAGTTATTAGAGTATCACTTACAATTTGGGGAAGAATCCAAGAAGTTCTATTTATAAGGATAAGTCTATCACTTTTGGGATAATTGCTATTAATTCCTCCCCCCAAATTAGCACAAGTTCTTTGCCATGGTTCATTGTCTTCCCATAACTTTTATTTCATCAGTAGTGAGAGGCACTATAATCTCTTCTGGGTTTATACCTGCTAATTGAAGAAGTCACAATTTACCTTTTATAATTAATTCAGAGTCTTTTTCCACATAGTTTTTAACTCTTTACTTGGTTTATGTGGTAAATAGATCCATTCTAATTAATATCATCTCTCTGCATTAAAATTTCTGTAGGAGAAATTCTGGAAGGCAATATGACTAGAATACAATCAAGATTTGGATTCACCCTATCCACATGTGCCTCCTGTAATTTCTCTTCAACAATTGTCAACTCCTTTTCTGCTTCAGTTATTAATTCTCTGGCACTATTCAAGTCTTATTATTATCGAAGGTTTTGTTTAAATGAATTATTAGATCAGGTGTTATCCCAAAAGCCGGTCATAGACTGGAAATGTCTGCTAATACTCTTTGAAAATCATTAACAGTACACAAGTGGTCTCTCCTAATTTGTGCCTTTTGGGTCCTAATTTTCTGCTAAACTATTTTATAACCTAGGTAATTCACAGAATCACCTCTCTGTATTTTTTCAGGAACAATTTGAAATCACCATTTTGGCAAAACTTTCTTTACTTTTTCAAACATTCTTTCTAAATTATCTATGTTTGAATCAGACAGCAAAATATCATCCATGTAATAGAAATTATAGACTTAGAAAATTGCTTACATATTATTTTCAATGGGTGACATACAAAGTATTGGCACAGAGTGAGGTTATTGAGCATTCCTTGTTGAAGGATAGTCCATTCATTTCTCCTAGTAGGCTGAGAATTATTATAAATAGGCAGTGTGAAGGCAAATTTTTCTCTATCATTTTGTTGTAAAGATATAGTGAAGAAACAATCTTTCAAATTAATAACTATAAGAGGCCATCCTTTTGGCAATAGAGAAGGCAGAGAAACTCCAGATTATAGAGGGCCTATAAGTTGAATTACCTTGTTGGGAGCTCTTATATCTGTTATCATTCTCCATTTACCAGATTTCTTTCTTACAAAAAAATACAGAATTTCCAGGGCTGGCTTATTCTTCAATATGGTGAGCAACTAGTTGCTCTTGTACCAGCTGTTCTAAAGCCTGACTTATCTTCATATGGAGGCCACTGCTTAACCTATCTTGGTTTCTCAGTTAACCATTATAAAGGTAGGGCTGTTAGTACCTCTGAAGGCTTCCTAGTTGCTTTTTGTTCTTGTACAGCCTGAATGGCTGGTGACCTTTGTGTATAGTATATTATAATATCCCTCCCAGAGTTATGAGTTCCTGGGACTGCAGGAAAGTTAATCTGGGTATTCCATTGCTTCATCAGGTCATGACCCCATAAATTTACTACAATTTAGCCATATATGGCATCAGTTTCCCTCTTTGACCTTCTGGCCCAATACAGTAAACCCATCTCGTGCATTGTTTAACTTGAAATATGGTTCCACTTCCTGATAATTGAATATCTGCCTCTTGAAGAGGCCAATTAAGATGCCAAGATTCTGGAGCAATGAAACTCATATCTGTGCCTGTATCTATCAAACCAACAATTACAATGCCATTTATATGCATTCTTAGCTTTGGTCTTTTATCATTTATAGAAGTCTGCCAGAATATTTTTCTATTTCCTATTGGAATTTGTGACTTATCCTTCATGTTTATACCATCATCTAGAACAGTATGGTCTTTCACAGAAGGTTCTGGACTTTTAAAATTTTCCTGGTGAGACATGTCCTCCAACATGACTGGGAATGACTAGGCCACTTTTGTCTAAGGGCCTGTGGGAGGCCCCTCAAGGAGTTTCCCTACGGTACTGGGTTGCCTTGTCTGTCTTTTGTTGATCTGCATATATTGGTCCAATGTAGGCCTTTGCTACACCGTCTACATATACCTGAAGACTGAAACCTCCTATTCTTGCCATTCCCAGAGGAGATGTTATTCCTAGGAATTCCTGTCTACAATTCCTTCTCAGATGTTCTATTCTACCACAATTAAAACATTTGGCATTTTGATGTCTCCTCATTCCTTTGGAAATTGCAAGGCCCAAGTACCTTTTTGCATTCTAAGTTGGCATTTTCAAAAACCAGAGATTTAATAAGTACTTATCTAGCATCTGTGTCTGTTACTCTTATTTGTACAGCTTTATTTAATCTTTGTAAAAAGTCAGTAAAGGGTTCTCTCTGGTCCTGTTTAATCCTGGTGTATGATTCAATTCATTTTCTTAGTTCTTGAATCCTGTCCCAAGCATTTAAGCTGCTTTATGTAATAAAGACAAGATTTGTTCACTGTAAAGAGCTTGAACCTGTAGGACAGAATAAAGGCCTTCACCAAGAATTTGATCTAAAGAAATCTCAAGGCCTTTTGCTTTTCCCTGTTGTTCCAAAATTTTTGCCTCTTCTCTGAAATAAATTCTAAACATTAATTGAGGCCCATCATCCAGGACTGCTGAAAGTAATGAAATCTAATCATATGGCATTGCTTTAATGCTTGAACACTATATCTTTATCATCTTCCTAACAAATGCAGAAAACAAACCATAAGTAACAACAGCTTGCTTAATTTCTTTTAGATCATTCATTCCTAATAGGTATCCATCTACCTTCTTTGGATCCTTTTGGACCTTTAGAACTTGAAGTTTTGTCAGAGTAGATTACAGGGTAGGAAGCTAAAACTCAGTGTAAATTACCTCTGACAACCACTGGCGATGGTGAATGCTGTCCTTGTGCCTTCTTTCCCTGTTCATCAGCTCCAATAATTTTCTCAATTATTTCAAATCTTTTTAGTTTTGTCTCTTGTAAAGTCTGAATGTCCTGGCCTGTATATATTTTTAGTGATTTCAATGAGGCACCTAACCTTTGGTCCTCATTCTGCACATATGATTCCAAGGTCTGAAGTTTCTCATTTAAAGATAACATCTCTTCCTTGAACATTATTTGAATAGTGTACAGAATGCCATCCTGGAGAGATACTTTATCTGCTAATTTATCATAACATTTTAATAAATTTCGATTGTCAAATTCAACAGTATGAATTCTTTCAGATAGCTTCATAGTACCCTTAGATATAGATTCTATTTTGTCTGTAAAATTAATGTTATCCTTTTCAGTAATATTAATTTTTTCAGGTAACATTTGATTTTTGATGGTATTAATCTTGTCAACCAGCTGTTCATTATTGATCCATAAGGACTATATCATTCCTAAAAGTACCATATTCTTCCTTAATGATAAAATATGAGGAAAAAACTGAGTCCCAATACCCAATAAATTGAAGTATTCCCATTACCATATAATCCTCACATAATACAATCCATAGTATTAGCAAAAATGTTACTAAAAGTTTCAATATTAATGTAATCTATCATATTGATTTATTAATTACCTGTTATGTGATCCGGTAAACTGAAATCTTTATTGCCCAGAAGATGTCATAGCTGCATAGTTGTGACTAGAAGCAATGCATCAGGTGGCAACAGGAACGGTCCTGGGCCGCTTTAGTTTCCAAGTCACTTTAGTTTTCTGCCTTGGTACTGGTTAAATACTGAGAAATATGCTTTGCTTGACAAATTAAAAGCAATTAAATCAATTCCATACACAGAGCAAGAAAGCCAGAACTCACAGGCAGGGAGCAGAAACCAGAAGCTGCACAAGTCGCCACCTGGCAAGGAACCGTGCCAGGGAACTGCACCAGGTAATGCGGCAGTCGTGCATGTGCTTTGGAAATTTCCAAGTTGCCACACGCAGTAAGCTCCCCCGTGGTGGGGATTCTACAAAAAAACACTTAGGTAAAAGCAAGCCAAGCAGGCAGGGTTGGGAGACTGTCTTGGCCGTGGATCAGCAAGGCCATTAGTCCGTGGACCTGGTAGGCATGTTGTCCAAATTTACATGAGCACCAGATGAACATGAAGGATGCTTAAAAGAAATCCCACACTAGCTCAGAATTGAGAAATAGATGGTTATTTATTTAGGGGTAGACTCACAAACCAGAATTCTCTGCTGGAACTGAGATCAGAAACTGAATCCCACAGCCAGAACTGAGACCAGAAGCATGCTCTACATCAGCACAAATAGTATAAGAGGCCATGTCCCAGTGGACAGGTAAGTACTGTCTCTAGGATTTCCTACAACATCAGCTAATAGTTTATTGTCTAAGCATTCATGAGATTCAAGCTCTATCATCAATTTTTTTGTTTTCAAAATTTTCCAAATATATTCACCTTTCAATTTACCCAATTTTGCCTCAGTAGCTAGCTTTCTAATACACACCTACACTTAAAAGTAGTAAATGAATTTTACAGAATAAACACTGTTACAAAAATAAACACTAACTCTTTAAGACTTACTCCAACTCTTTTCTCTCAATTTCAATTAAGTAGAAATAATGAAGGAGATAGGCATTGAAGAGAGAAGTGATTGAAAAAACTATTTTGATGTGTATAAAAGTAAAAAGATCCATGGAAATAAGAAATGTCATCATTTTGCTTTAAAATTCTGAATGATTAAACAAATTTATGTTGTATCATCTTATATATATAAATACTAAAATAATGTGTAGTTCAGAATTGTAACTTTATTTGTAATCTCAATAAAATCAGAAGTGAATTTGAATCCTATAGACCTTTTCACTCTGTCTCATAGGGAATTTTCAGATGGTGTTTGCAGTTCTATTTATTATAATTTTATATAGTAGTACTGCCATATGAGAGTTATTTCAAAATGAGAAATAATTATGACCAATTGGCATACAAATTGTATTTGTCCTTTTTTCAAGTCTTTTTGTGTTATCTATAAGTGTTGAACACTTTCTGAATAGTCCAGATTCCTTCATAGATTCAAGAAACTTTTTTCTCTTCATTCATCATAACATTTGTGTGTATCGTGAGGTATTGGTGGTTAGTATAATCAGAGCAATTTTATACAGTTTATATTAGATAGGGAATATATTGTTTTGTTCTTATATTCTTGAGGGTACAAGAATGAGAAGCTTATTGAGCGGGGAAAGTAAAGATAAAAGAGCAGTAATTTGATCAGAGAAATGGCTCTGATATTAAGGGGCTTACAGGGAAACCATGATGATCTGAGTGTGAAACCCTTAAACCATGTAGAATTGCTTCTATAACTCCAGAGTTTGCATAAGGGCTAAGGTTTGGGGAATGAGAAATAGACACGTTGATCCTTAGCGCTTATTCACTGGCCCACTGAACCAATCAGGAAGGCCCAGACCCTTGATAGATTCTGTCTATAAATAAAAGACAAGGAATGACATCTGGTGTCAACCACTGGCTCCCCAACAGATGCCCATGTGCATACACATACACACACATCAGTAACTTTTCTATGGTTTCTTCACATTCTCCTAAATGTATTCCTTGATGGTCAGAAGAGGGATATTTTATTTTTATTACCTTTTTTAAAAAACAAGCAACCATATTTTCTTTCTCAAATCAAATGATTTCTGAGAAATGACTAACACAAATGACATTTTATAAAGACACTACTTTTAGAACACATACATTTTTGAAACAAAATATTTTTGATCTTGATTTTTATGTTATTTATAAAACACACCACTAATAATAGCGTGCATTTAGCTGCTAAGTGAGACTTAATATTTGAGAATTTTCATGCTCTTGTAGTATTGTCTCCATAAGCAATTTTTTTCTAAATACAGCTCTAAACATTTGTATGCGTTTATATGACCACTGCTTCATAAGTATTATTTTCAACATTGTTTTATAGTTTTATAACACTACTGATCCTATATATACACTGGATTTTAAATATCTTATTCTTTTTAATCAACACCATACATTTTGTACATCCTTTACCATTTTTCACGATTTCCTGTGCTTTTATACTGTTACTGTTCTCTAGCTTCATTATCATTCCTTGCCTTTCTTGAAGCAAAAATCACACCTTGTTTCCAATTGTTCTGCTTCTTATGTTAACCTTTCTATTTTATTTTCCATTGTTCTTTCTATTCTTCTCTTTACAATTACCCATTTGATCTAACAGCCACTAACAGTATGAAAAGGTTTAGGCTGGTGTGTCCTACATTTTTAGAAAGACTTCGAATCATCAGCACTGATAATTAATAAAAAGGTACTAACCAGCAAATTTCTACGCTTTTATGAAACTTTACAATGAATTATTTATAGAGTCCAAAGATGATGATTTTTAGTTTCCATCTAGCTATTTTATGAACCAGCTCTACTTCTCTGATATTATATAAAATGGCTAGCTTGAAATTTATCACTTAATTATAAAATGAAAGAGAATCATAGAGGAAAATAATTACCCCAAGATTATAACACCATCTAGTATAAATTCAAAAGGTTAAAAAAATACACAGCAAAGTTATCTTTCTTATCAAATGGTGTTTTTAATCCTTGTTTTTCAAAAAAGAATATTTGTCCAGGACAACTGTGACTGGCAAATTGTTGATTAAATTATGTATACCTCTAAACAAATACATTACACAGCCCATATATTATATACTATATGTTTGTTTATTTTGCAAAATATTTCCTATTAAAAGCCAGACTTCAAATTTGTTATACCATTAGCAAAGAGTGTGGCAGTCTTTCATTGCAATCTCCTTTTCTTCATGGTTATGCTTCCAAGTAGATGGTTCCACAGTAGACACACAGCATAGTAGAAAAGACAGATACGGGCAAAGTTTCTAATATCCATTTGAGGACCCATCACAGGCTTGTGGACAGGAACAAATGCATCGTTGAAGGGGTAAGCTCTTTCACCATGTGAGGGGGGTTAATGATCAGAGATTACATTGCCTAGAGTAAAGATTTCAGTATTAATTTTGTTAACATTTTTATTGTTTTTATTCAGCTATATGTTTTTCTCCTCTTCCCTCCCTTCTTTCTCTGCTTCCCTTCTACCCTCACCATGATACTGCACTCCCAATTTACTAAGGAGATCTTGTCTTTTTCTATTTCCCATGTAGTTTAGATCAATGAATATCTCTCTTAGGGTGCACTTTGTTGTCCAAGTTTTCTGTGATGAGAATGGCAGGCTGATTTTTCTTTGGTTTTTATCTAAAAGTCTCTTATTATGAGCACATATCATATTTCTCTTTCTGTGTATGGGTTACATCACTCAATATGATGTTCTCCAGATCAATCCATTTGCCCACAAATTTCAAGATGCCATTTTTTTTCTGCTATGTAGTACTACATTGTGTAAATGTACCACGTCATTTTTATTCATTCTTCTGTCGAGGGGCATTTAGATAGTTTCCAAGTTCTGGCCATGACAAATAGTGCTTCTATGAATATAGTTGAACACATGTCCTTGTGGCATGATTGAACATTTTGGGGGTATATACCCAAAAGTGATATTGCTGGGTCTTGAAGGTAGGTTTTTTCCTAATTTTCAAAAACATCGCCAACTGTTATCCAAAGGGACTGTACCAGTTTGCACGCACACCCAAATGGAGGAGTATTTTCTTTACCCCACAACCTCTCCGGTATTAAATGTCCACAGTGATTTTGATCTTGGCCATTCTTACAGGTGTAAGATGGATTCTCAGAGTTGTTTTGATTTAAATTTCTCAGATGGCTAAGGATGTTGAACATTTCCTTAAGAGTCCTTCAGCCATTTTAGATTCATCTGTTAAGAGTTCTCTACTGAAGTCTGTATCCCATTTTTTAATTGGATTATTTGTTCTTTTGAAGACCAATTTCTTAAATTCTTTGTATATTTTGGAGATCAGCCCTCTGTCTGATTCAGGCTTGGTTAAGATCTTTTATTCATCTTGTAGGCTGCCGTTTTGTCTTGTTGACCATATCATTTTATTTAGAGAAGCTTCTCAGTTAAAGGAGGTCCCATTTATTAATTGTTGCTCTCAGTGTCTGTGCTACTATTGAGATTATTTTTAGGAAGTCATCTCCTTTGCTAATGATGTCAAGTCTACTTCCCATTTTCTCTTTTAGGACTCCCTCTAGGATTTTAAGTTGAATTAAAAAATATTTCTAATCGTACAAGAACTCAAAAAATTCTGCTTCTCACTCAGTACAATTAGAAATCATTTATGTTGGTACTTTCAATTCTAAATACATGTGAGATAATTTCTGAAAAATTGACTATATGCCAGTATACACAGGGTCATTTTTGTGGCATATGAGGTCTCTATTCAGAAAGACTTCTCACACCTTTTCCATAGTCTCTATCTTGGTGTCACTAGAATTCATCCATGCTTTCTGCTCAGCCTATAAGATGGCGATCTGGTCACTCATCCAGTGTCCCACACTAGTCTGGTCACTCCCCACTGTGCCACCATCAATGTCTCTATGTCAGCAGTCTCTTCCAGGGCCTTTTATTCCTATCCCCCAATCCACAGGTCCCTTCCATACTACCTCCAACATTTTTACTGAGGCAGTTCTACATGAACATCCCAGGATCAGACCAGAGGTCTCATCTTGTCCAGTCCCTTGAATTCATATAACTTCATTTTATCCAATCAATTTCCAACCTCTAGTTCAACCTGTTGGCACATATTCTCTGCAATCCTAAACTGATGTGTTCCATATAAGACATAGTACTAACAAAAGATATCTGTATGTTGAGATCTCCTTCCAAAAACATAAACATTATAAAATATCAAGCCAATTATCTTCCTTCAAAATTTACTAATGCTATGGAAATGTTTAAAAGTGGGACTTACCAACAAGCTCTTATGAACAGAGAATTTAAAATAATAATCATAAACTTCAACAAATAATTCAACAGTCTTAAAGACAACACAAAGGAACAAGCTATTAAAAACACAAACATGAGGCTGATTTGAATGATTAAAACCATCCAATACAATCCAGGACTTGAAAATGAAATTCAATAACATTGAAGAAGAGACAAACTGAAATGAAGAGGGGATTAAAAAGCCAAATAAGTAAAAATCACAAAGAAATCCTTACAAGTTCAATGAATCAAGCTGAAGATAAACTGTTAGAACTCAAAGATAAATTATAAGATCTAGAAAGACCTAAAAAGTAAGAAATATAGAAATTTAAAACTATATAGAAAAGTAACATACAGAAAATGTTGAAGTAAGTCCCTTAAAAAACAACAACAAAAACTTAAAATTGTAGGCATAGCTGAGGAAGAGGATCCTTAGTCAATTTCACAAACCAGATTATTAACAAGATCATAGAAAAATTATTCCAACCTCAGGAGACAGAGGTATGAGATATCTGTGAGTTTGAGGCCAGCCTGATCTACAGAGGAAGTTCCAGACTGGCTCCATAGCTACTGAGAAAGCCTGTCTCAAAATCCAAAAACCAAAAATAAATAAATAAATAAATAAAATGTCCTCAAACTGGAGAAATATACAAAGCACACCTATGCATATATAAGAAGCATATAATACATGAAATGGACAAGGCAAGAGAAGAAAACTTCCACACCTCTATAGCAAAACATAATTAGAGCATTGAATATATATAATGAAGGAAGTGTACTGAAAGCTACAAGAGAAAAAAATCTAAACAAATATATAGGAAAACTCAACAAAATTATAGCTGATTTCTGAATGGAAACTTTGAAATCTGGAGGAGTCTGAAAAAATACATAAGAAGTCAAAAATACTAAAGAGCTCAGCCTAGAATAATGTATCCAGCAAAATTATTTGACATATTTAAGGATAAGGCAAATTTTACCCAAAATGAACAGCTTAAAAATTTCTATCCAGCAAATCAAACACAAAGACAACAAAAAGGAGATCAAGGGGATACAAATCAGAAATGAAGTCAAACTCTCACTATTTGCTGATGATATGATAGTTTATATAAAAGACCCCAAAAATTCTACCAAGGATCTTCTATAACTCATAAACAATTTCAGTAATGTAGCAGGATACAAAATTAGGTCCAAAAAAAAAAAAAAACATCGCCCTTCATAATAGCCACAGAAAACATAAAACATCTCGGCATAACTCTATCCAAACAAGTGGAAGACCTGCATGACAAGAAATTTCTTCTTTGAAGAAAGAAATTGAAGTACACACCAGAAAGTGGAAAGATCTCCCATGCTCTTGGGTAGGTAGAATTAACACAGTAAAAATGGAAATCTTACCAAAAGTAATATACAGATTCATTGCAATGCCCATCAAAATTCTTCACAGGATAGCCAAAATAATTTTGATGTGGGATTCGCATCTGTATGCTGTGAATTGGTGAATAAAGAAACTGCCTTGGCCTGTTGATAGGGCAAAACTTAGCTATGTGCGAAAACTAAAGTGAATGCTTGTGAGGAAGAAGGCAGAGTGAGAAAGAAGCCATGTAGCCTCACCAGAGACAGACAACGGAACTTTTGCCAGTAAGGCACAGCCATGTGGTAATACACAGATTAATAGAAATGGGTTAAATTAAGTTGTAAGAGTTAGCCAATAAGAAGCTTGAGATAACGGGTCAAGCAGTGATTTAATAATACAGTTTCTGTGTTATTATTTCTGGAGTCTGGGTCACTGGGAAACAAACAAGCAGCCTTCTTTCAACAAATTGGAGCCCATGTGGCCAACTAAAATTTACTTAAAAACCTGAGAGAGCTTGAAAAGAAACTCAAGACACAAAAATACAGAGTTTAACACAGCTTCTTGCTGTTTGCTGGTGCCATGCCACAACTCAATTAAGAGAGGTTTTCCTGATTCAGCAGTAGCAGAAAAAAAAGCTGCACTGTTTTGAAACAGCGGCTTCCCAGACTTGTGCCTTGTTGCTAGCATGAGTAGTGACTCTTTCGGGAGCCTGAGAATTTAAATGGGTTTGTCAACAACATGCTACAACTTGCTTAATGATAACATAGACCATCTGTGTGCCTAAAAATGGGGCAATCTAGTGGCTCTCAGAGGCAGTGAACATCTCCACCATACTGGACTGGGCAGGACAAGCAGGAAGTGCTATGTTTCCCCTAGAAAATGGTACCACTTAAGTTTATAAGACGCTCTTAGCATTTTAAGAAGCACTTCTGGTCAGAAAATAATTACAGATATGCAATAAAGACAGCTCCAGATGGAAAAGACCCCTAAATGGGTCACAGTGTTGGATAAATGTATATAGCCATAGGAGAGAAAATTAAAAAAAAACATAAAGAGTAGGAGTAAAGATAATAAAGTAAATATTAAAAAGTAATAGAGTAAAAACAAATAAGCCACTTAAAGATAGAGACTACACAAAGAGTTTGGATTATGTATATTACTATGTTTTCCTTGAATTTTTGCACTGTGAAAATGCTAAGTAACCAATATATATATATTATCTTAAAGGTATATTGACTTCAAAATATGGGTCTAAGAATATGTTGATTTGAAAAAGAGATTCTTTTTTTGTTTCCACAAAGGATGAGAAGCTGTGTATTCATTCTAGTCTAATGTGGTTTGATGCACCAAGACACCTGAAAGGTTACTGTAAACACCTTCAAAAATTGCTTTAACCAGCAAAAAGCAGGAACCAGTATGGAGAGAACTATGCCCATATTTCCAAATATTGTTCATAACTGTGTGTTTATATTAAAAGGTGGATATGCTCTAGAGATTTGTATTGGCATGGATAATAGTCAAACTTATAGTCATGTTAGTTAGATTTTCTAGATGTACAAAGATGTATTTCAAATGGATAAGCATTCTTCAAACCTTTCAAAGACTACATAATATCGCATTTAAAATGTTTAAGAATTTAAGGCTTTTCATGACAATGAGGCACGGCTCCTCCTTGCAGCACCAGTACACTTCAAAAAAAAATGGGCATCAAATAGGTTCCTTATGGAGTTGGCTAGATATTTGGGAAAGAAACTTGTCTTGCCTGGATTGCTTGATAAACTGGACAGGCAGGACCTCCAGAGAAATTACTGCTGAACTTGTCTAAAGGTGAGACAATCCTTTGGGGTTACTTTTTCATGAAAGATTCTGCTAGACATTCTGCAGGACACAGAAGAAAGTGACTGACAAACTGCCAATATAGGTGGAACTGTCTTTGAAATTTCCTCTTCCATGGAAAAGTCTGCTGGATACTGTGGGCAGTAGGCTGAAGATGGATGCCCCAATGGTACAGAAGAACTTGACTGTACAGACAGCGGAATGTTTCTGTCAATTCTAGAGTTTTGGAAGTTACTTACAATGTACTTCCTATTTCCTTAGATAATATCATATCTTTCTGGAGTCTTTGATGGTTTTGAAGAATTTATAGTTATAGTTTTCTTTATTTATGATAAAATATAAAGTAGATATAAATATTGTAACTCGAATTTTTGCTTGATACCTGTTTGTTATATGTAATTTTAATATGTTAAAGATAAAGCCTTTTTTTTATTTAAACAGAAAAGGGGAAATGATGTGGAATTCCCCTCAGTATGCTCTGAATACCAAAGTTGAATAAAGAAACTGCCTTAGTCTGTTGATAGGCCAGAACTTAGGTAGGCAGGGAAAACTAAACTGAATGTTGGGAGGAAGAAGGCAGAGTCACAAAGAAACCATGTAACCCTGCCATAGACTGACCCTGGAACTTTAGCTGGTAAGCCACAGTCATATGGCAATACACAGATTAATAGAAATGGGTTAAATTAAGATGTAAGAGTTAGACAATAAGAAGCTAGAGTAATTGGCCAAATAATGATTTAAATAATATAGTTTCTATGCGATTGTTTCTGGAGTCCTTGCGGCTGGGAAACAAACAAGTGGCCTTCTTTCAATACAATCCTGTACAATAAAGGAACTTCTGGATGCATCACCATCCATGACTTCAAGCTTTACTACAGAGCTACAATACTGAAAACAGCAAGTTATTGGCATAAAAGTAGACAGGAAGACCAATGGAACCAAATCAAAGACCCAGATATTAATCCACACACTTACAAACACCAAATTTTTGACAAATATAAAATGGAATAAAGAAAGCATTTCAAGTGTTGCTATAACTGGATATCAACATGTAGATGGATGAAAATAGATCCATATCTATCACCATGAAAAAAGCTCAAGTACAAATGGATAAAAACCTCAACATAAAGTCAGCCACACTGAACCTCATAGAAGAGAAAGTGGCAAGTACATTTGAACACATTGGCACAGGAAACCACTTTCTAAATATAACCTCATCAGCACAGACACTGAGAGAAATAATTTATAAATGGGACCTCCTGAAATGAAAAGACTCTGTAAAGCAATGGACATGGTCTACATGACAAAACGACAGCCGATGGAATGGGAAAAGATCTTTACCATCTCCATGTCAGACAGAATACTGATCTCCAAAATATATGAAGAACTCAAGAAATTGTCAATCAAAAGAATAAATTATCCAATATAAAATGGAATACATACCTGAACAGAGAACTCTCAACAGAGAAATCTAAAATGGCTGAAAGACACTTAAGGGAATGCTCAACATCCTTAGCCATCAGATAAATGCAAATCAAAACAGTACTGAGATTCCATCTTATACCTGTAAGAATTGTCAATATCAAAAACACTGATGACAACTTATTCTGAAGAGGTTGTGTGGCAAAGGGAACACTCCTGCATTGCTCTTGGGAGTACAAACTGGTACATCCCCTTTTGATGTCAGTGTGGTGATTTGTCAGAAAACTAGAAAACAACCTTCCTCAAGACTCAGTAATACCACTTTTGGGTATATACCCAAAGGATGCCCAATCATACCACAAGGATATATGTGTTCAACTATGTTCATAGCAGCATTGTTTCTCATAGCCAGAACCAGGAAAAAACCTAAATGCCCTTCGACCAAAGAATGGATAAGGAAAATGTGGTATATTTACACAATGGAGTACTACACAGAAGAAAAAATAATGACATCTTGAAATTTTCAGGCAAATGGAAGGATCTATATTGAGTGAGGTAACTGAGACCCAGAAAGACAAATATATTTACTCACTCCGAAGTGGTTCTTAGACATAAATCAAAGAAAACTGGCCTACAATTCATAATCTCAGAGAACCTAGACTACAATGAGGATCCTAAGATAGAAATACATGAATCTAATCTACATGGGAAGTAGAAAAAAGACAAGATCTCCTGAGTAAATTGGTAGCTTGGGAACCACGGGAGAGGGTTGAAGGGTAGTGCAAAGGAAGGGAGTGAAGCAGAGAAAAAATGTATAGTTCTATGAAGTAAATTAAAAACAAGAAAAAGAAAATATAAAAAGTAATATTTCAGGATGAATACAAGAAAGAGCATGGCAGAGATGTTGTTAAGTAAAATAAGAAGCCAGAATTATTAAAAGAATAAGTACAACTGACAGCACAAACATCAGTCCAAAACATCAGCGTCTAAAGTAGTGAAGAGGTTAAAATAACAGCAAGGGTATCTGAGAAAGTCACAAGGACTATTAACTATATAATGTTTAAAGAAATGGTAATGTACTTAATCCTTTGTAATATATATATTACAATATATATATAATATATATATTTTTTTCATGTGTGCTGAAATTTCTTCTGTCAAGTACCAAAGAATATATAAACACCCAAAACACAAGACAAGAGAAGCCCTCATTTGAGTTGTTGATCTGGTTGTCCAAGAGACTCCTAAAATATTCCAGACTATTCCCATTCCCTTTGATTACCCCCTGCCAAGAGGTGGAAATGCATTCCTATTACCAAAGACACCATATGATGAAGGCACATGGTCAAGAATCTCCTAAAGTAAAAGTGAGTTTAATGCTTCCTCTGTAAAAACTAGCTTCCATGTTATCCAGTGTCATACAAGCTACCAAAGTAAGAAAGTAACCAACATTCCTACTCAGTTAAGAAGCTTGTGAACAATAACCAACATGGCATAATAATTATAAGAACACAATAGTGGCACATATATATTGGGGTTAACTATATCAAGAGCTACTCAATAATTAGGAAACAGTGCTAGATACAGAAAAAATTAACTGCCTATACAGGGCTAGTGAGATGTTATTAACACCTCCAGTACTTTTGTATACGCACTATCTCCAGGCTTGGGGGATTTTCTATCTAACTTTTTTGAGTGGGGTTTTATTTGAATCTCAATCTTTTTATCCTATGGATTCTTAGGAATTGTTTCTTGATAGTTTTAGTAAGCTCTTAAAAACTGAGCTCATAATTGCTTGTTTTGTATAATTAATATTTGAATGTGGTATTTTCTTGACCTGTCTTGAGTCTTTGGCTAATTTCTTTTTCTTATTCTATGTTCTAATATTTTGTTTTTGTTTGTTTTGTTTATTTTTACTTGTTTTTTTCTAACAATTATAGTTACTATTTTTCTTGGAATGTCAATTTCTTTCCCAAATTTATCATGCATGTTGCTAATTTTTAGTTGAGATAATAAGAAATCATTTTCTTACTCAAATTGTCACCTTAAGTCACTTTGAAACACTGATTTTTTTCTGTAATGTTAACCTTAGCAACTTTTCAGCATTTTAATTATTTTATTTATTGTATGAACTGAGTACATGGGAATTTATGGAAAGCTCATAAAGGCTGTTATTTTCATATAACTTGTTCTTCTGCTGTGCTTTGTGGATCAGAATTAGGTAGGTAGGTCTATGATAATCCACATGAAAAGGTTACTTCACTATGCAGACAGGTCTATACTTTTCACCTGTGCCCTGAAGTGTGATTGTATTCATGATTTTGAGTTCACAGCACTTTCCATCTTTAAATGTTTGGAATTATATACATGCATGAACTTTGGCTTTTTCAACCAATGGGCTTAAGTGTAAAATCGGAATGGTTTCCCTCTGAGAAAATACCTAGAAAGTTAGAGAAACAAAGCCACACTATTTCTTTCTTTCCTTTTGTATTCACTTGTTCTGTTTTGTTTCAAAAGAAGAAGCTGAATCATAGAGTTGCTATACAGTTCATGCATTGCTGAAACTCAGGCAACTGTCTTGCCTGAGTCAGTTGCATGCAAGTATTGCAGGTATGAGCTACAACACCTGTATGGCAATTCCATTTGATCCACTTTTATTAGTAAATTGAAGGAATGAAGAAGCTGATAATCCCAGGACATGAAGCATCATTTTTAAACTTTTAAGGTTTGTATTTTGGGGGTTTTCTCTTAAATATTATTTGTAGAGGCCTCATGAGCCTTGCCAGGAAGACAAGCAAACAGGACAACTGATAAACAACATTGATTTTAAGTCGTCATAACAAAACAATAAAATATTTTCATAGTAAGCATTATGATTTCCAACTATCAGCAGGTATTAACACAATAGATGTAACTTTAGCTTAAATTTTTGGTAGACCATTGATTTAGAAACCCCAAAATTACAATTCACATAATAGTTACAATTTTAATTGGCCCTATTTTTAGGGTTAATAAAAATGTGTAGGAAATGCATACATTGTCATGAAATAAGCAAAGAATAGAAGCAGTAAAATATGAAAGCATTACTTATTTCCCATTCCTTAAAAATAATAATTTATATTTATGTTTAATGCTCTAAGTATTTGAGTTTTAGCTATGCAAAAAAATCCTAAGTGTTGCTACTGAGATACTCTCAGAGTTAAAATAATATAGTCTAGATCATATCTGTGTTTTATTGTCATTTATATTTTTTGTCTGCCTGTAAGCCATTTGATTGATATTATTGTAATTTCTTGTTATTACTAGCAGTCAAAAATAAAACCATCTATAAATATGTATCTGTAGACATCCTCATTTTGATGAGGCAAATACTTCTGCCTTTTCCATTCTGTAAAACATACACTGAATATTGTAATACAAACACATAATTTCTTTTCTAATAGTGTTATCAGTATCTCAGAAACAAAATAAAGATATACAAACAGCAATGTACGATGTTGAAAGCAACAATGCATTAGACATTTCTTGAATGTCCTAACTCAATTAGAAAGTCATCATCGTTAGGTTATTACCAATGAGCAAATTCTAGCAGGAAATCATCCATGTTCTCTTAAAATTAAAGTCTTATTCATGATATCGCTGCTTCTATCATCCCCAGTTTTATGCATTTTTCTCCTCTTTCTAATAAGGTAAAATAAATAGCCTAATAATAAAAAAGCAATTATTTGCTGGGTATTTTATATGCTCTATTCCATTTTATTCTTGGCTAATAATTTTGCTATAGCTAATAGTAAGATTCTCAAGATGGTTAGGAAAATATGCAATGTTGAATCTTACACGCCAGTATAAAGAGTTTTGGTTACACACATAAATGGGAGTTTCAGAAAATATGTATTTGCCAAACATTATCATCTAATTCTGTCCATTAAAAATGAAATAATTTTCTTTCCTAATGTGCATGGTTCTTCTCTACACAACAGAAAGCCAAAATAAAAGACTGAATTTCCCTGAGAAAGAGGGACGCAACTAGGAAATTACAATCATTTGAAATGCAGAATCTGCTTTACCATGGCTAATAGTGATTGTCAAGCTGAAATTATAATCAGCATAGACACATACCTATTTACACCTCTGGTGGTGGTTCTAGCAAGGCTAAACTGAGGAAAAAAGATTAGAACTTATTTTGAGTTGGCCCCTTGATTGGTCTGTACTTCCAGAATAAAAATAAAAGAAAAATTAAGCATCACAGCAGTATTCCAAGTCTCTGTGCCTCCTCAAAGGAAACATGGTGTGACAACCTGTCTCAGTCTCATGGTGGTGATACCATTTTCCCATTACCATTAGAGATTATACTCTCAAAGGACTCTCAACTGTGAACAAATAAATGTCCCTTCTAAATTTCTTTATTCCTTTTTTTCTTTTGCTTTGTTTGTGGGGGGTGGTATTTATTTATACACAGAAATGAGGAGAATAACCGATACAGCATCTTCTTGGATTTTCAGCGGCTGGTCTATGCTGTAAATTTTTGGCTTGTCGGCTTCCAGAATTATAAGAGCTAATAGTGTTTGTCTTAATTTTTCTCTATTTTTATACAAATGTTGTTAACTTTGTTCCTCAAGAGAAGTTGGAATAAAATACAATTCATCTAGAATATAATCTATAAATGTCTTCATCAGCTACTATTCTCTGTGACAATATTCCGGAGCTTTGCTGCTTAGATAAATGGTGTATTTGGGTACATTTGGGTGTACACTTATTCATTATAGAGAAGACATGTTTGAAGGACCATGTGGAGGGTGGTCACACATAGTGAGCAAAGAGAAAATAGGGAGTGATGAATGCTTGTGCTCAGTTCCCATAGCCTTGGTGTTCATTCTGGTAACAAAGTCCATGAAACTGAGTTGCCCACATTTGGGAGTGGTCTTCCCTCCTCATGTAAATTAATCTAGAAAAGGCTTTGCACACATGTCAAGCTGTCTGATTTAATGAGGATTCTATGTAAGCAAATGCATAAGAGCCCATTTATAGGGACATTAAAGATTTATTAGGATACATTCACTGATGCACAAAAAAATAGATAGCTTCTGTGGTCTTCTGTTCAACCAAGGGTTAATGAAATAAGGAGTTTGATCTCATATCACAATGAGAGAGAGAGAGAGAGAGAGAGAGAGAGAGAGAACACAAGAGCAACTGTCCTTCTCTTTCCTTTATTATTTATTTTAACATATTTTATTGATATTATTGAGCTATACATTTTTCTCTGCTTCCCTCACTTCCTCTTCCCTTCCCTTCTACCCTCTCCATGGTCCCCAAGCTGCCAATTTACTCAGGAGATTTTGTCTTTTTCTATTTCCCATGTAGATTAGATACATATATGCCTATCTTAGGATCCTCAGTATTGTCTAGGTTCTCTGGGATTGTGAATTGTAGGCTGATTTTCTTTGCTTTATGTCTAAAATCCACTTCGGAGTGAATAAATATATTTGGCTTTCTTAGGTCGCAGTTACCTCACTCGATATGATGTTTTCTAGATCCATCCATTTGTCTGAAAATATCAAGATGCCATTATTTTTTTCTGCTATGTAGTACTCCATTGTGCAAAAATATCACATTTTCCTTATCCATTCTTTGTAGAGGGGCATTTAGGTTGTTTCCAGATTCTGGTTATGACAAACAATGCTACTATGAACATAGTTGAGCACATGTCCTTGTGGTACGATTGATCATCCTTTGGGTATATACCCCAAAGTGGTATTTTTTGGTCTTGATAAGGTTGTTTCCTAATTTTCTGATAAATTGCCATACTGATCTCCAAAGGGGCCATACCAGTTTTCACTTCCACCAGAATGGAAGAGTGTTCCCTTTACCCCACATCCTTTAAAGCATAAGTTGTCATTAGTGTTTTTGGTCATTCTTACTGGTGTAACATGGAATCTGAGACTTGTTTTGTTTTTGCATTTCTCTGATGACTGAGGATGTTGAAAATTTCCTTAAGTGTCTTTCATCCATTTTAGATTCCTCTGCTGAGAGTTCTCTATTTAGGTCTGTAACCCATTTTTTACTGATTTATTTGTTCTTTTGATAGCTAATTTCTTCAGTACTTTGTATATTTTGGAGATCAGCCCTCTGTCTGATGTGGGATTGGTGAAGATCTTTTCCTATTCTGTAGGCTGCTGCTGTTTTTTGTTGTTGACTGTGTCCCTTGCTTTATAGAAGCTTCTCAGTTTCAGGAGGACCCATTTATTAATTGTTTCACTCAGTGTCTGTGCTACTATGGTTATTTTTAGGAAGTGGGCATCTGTGACAATGCATTCAAGTGTACTTTCCACTTTCTGTTATATGAGGTTCAGTGTGGTTGGCTTTATGTTGAAGTCTTCATCCATTTTGGCTTGAGTTTTGTACATGGTGGTAGATAAGGATCATTTTTCATTCTTCTACGTGTTGATATCCAGTTATTCCAGCACCATTTGTTGATCATGCTTTCTTTTTTTCCATTTTATATTTTTTGTTTCTTTGTCAGTTCAAACAGAAGGAATGTATTATGTGCATGCCGTCTAACAGGAAGTTAAATCAGTTGGATAGATGCCCTGAAGTTGAAAATTGATGTAAATGAGAAATAAGTAAGGAACTAAAGTAAAGAGCACAGAATTAAAAATAAGAATTAAGAACAAGTTGCCAAAACCAGCTCTGCTATCTTCTTACAAAAAATTTAGGATGTTATAACCCTCTTGACATAAGAGTGCACGTCTCTCCTATAGTTCCTTGGATTTTGACTCACTTCTCTGTTGTTTAGTGCATCCTAGCTCTCCATTATTCTCTTCAGACTTCTGGATCATGGTTTGTATTCAGAAGATTGTGTTTGGAGAATGAAGGCCTTTTCTAACATGTAAGCACCAGGATGTGCCTAGGGATTATAGAAGTTTTTCCCAATTACTATATGGAACACAAATGAGAAGTTAAGCTCATTTATCTCAAAGATAAAATATAAGGAATAATTTCCTCTGACACATTGTCACATTAGACTAGAAACTGTATCTTCTCTTAGTTCCTTTGTTCTTCCCAGGCTAATTTATCCATTCCTTACTATATTCTTGTAGGAGCACATTCGTATCCTGTGAGCTTGCTATATAAGAAACAGAAATAGCACATTTGTGTTTTTCAAAATAGTATAATTTTTTAATAATAATAATATTAATCAGAAGATATGGTATTTTATGGGAATAGTCTGCCAGGCAGTCCAATGCTACTAATTGGAATATTAGTTATGCTAAAATTACAAGATTTCACATTAGGAATCACAGAACACATACCTACATATATGTAAATATTTAGTCTGTAAAGGATTAATGAGGCAAGAAGTTTCACAAAATCCTGAGAAGTTAAAGTTGGGAAAATAATGTGGAAATAAGAGTCTGCATTGCTAAGATAATGAACTAAATGGTGCTAGAAGAAGAGATATATAATGTGTGGTGATGAGACAGTTCATTGTGTGTCACATTATTGAAAATGAAGCTGAGAGGAGGGAAGGGAAATAATGGTTGATATGTAAAATAAATGAAAAAATTTAATAAAACAATCAGCAAAAGCACATAACAACAACAAAAATCCACTCTTTTATACAATATGAAGTTAATTTAAGTAGGTCCTTTATGGGGAAACTAAGTATATCCAATTGTTTTATTTATTAAAATAACATAGTAAGGTTGTCAAAGCCAAACATTCACAGGATTAAAAACACGTGTATTTATAATTAGCATTTATCATACTGTATAAATATTTTCTATACTAAAGCATAGTCAAATTTATCCATTCTATAACATGCATATCCAGTCTACATGGGGAGGCAGATAATTAAGAATCACTAATCTAACCAAGCAGGGTACCCTAGCATGCTAGCAATTTCAGATAACAACAAAAAAGGGTCACTTCAGTAATCCCATTGAGTCATAGAGCTTGTGTGATAAACTCCTCAACAGTGTAAATGAGAATGACATGATTTGAAAAGCGGAAAGGGTGAGGAGAAAGTGAAGACAATAGAGTACTGTGTGAAATGATTGCAATGCAGGAAAGTTTCACTAGTTATTATATTACAACATTTTTAGTCAGACAAGATAAATGTGTGTTTCTTTGAATTTATATTTGGGTTTGCGCTGAACATTCATACTTGTTCATACAGGGTGTGGGGATGTGGATGTGTGTGTGTGTGTGTGTGTGTGTGTGTGTGTGTGTGTGTGTGTGTGAGAGAGAGAGAGAGAGAGAGAGAGAGAGAGAGAGAGAGCAATTCCTCTGTGATAAACTGTGTTTGAGAAGCAGGATTATATTGGGTCTGAAAAGATGTTGAGGAACTATATTGGCATTCTATGATATATTCAAGAATTTACTTCATCCTCAAGGCACTGTCAACTCTCTAAAGGATGTTAGTAGAAAAATAGAATGTTAGAAAGGGAAGACTGGAAGCAGTATTAAGAATGGAATTGTGGACACTAATGGGAAATCAGTTTTCAACTTCCATGCCAACTCTGATCAATTAGTGGAGGCTGCCTGTGGCATTTGCAGAGAAGGATTTGAGGCCTTGTCCAGACTTAGTGAAAGAGGGCATCATGATTGATTATCACTGTCTTCCACTTATTTCTTTTTTCCTGCCTCCCTTTTTATTGAACCTGTCCACTATAGTGCCTGTTACAGGCATTAGAAGAGATCAGGTGTTATCATCATAAGCAAACTACTGATGGAAAGCATTTTATCCGAATGTTTCTAACTTTGAAAATTAAAATTATTTTCCATCAATAATCATATAGAATTACATGCAATTTAGTATGCAGATATGAAATTTAATTTATCCACTTATAATTACATAAAATTACTATTTAAAGACAAGGATCTGTCTATTATATTATTGAGTTAAAAATAAAATCTTACACATGAATAAGATCATTTAATGATTATGAGATAATTGTAGGTTTCTGTAGTATAAAAATATTTTTAATCCACCTTTATTAGCCTTAAGTTATATGAATTGACTCCTACATAAATTCTTTTACCTATTTCCTTCCTTATATATGCTTAATAACATATGGCATTAATCTGAATATATTCCCCAATATGGTAAAGAATACAACATATGGAACCAGAAAAATCTACTTTACAATTTTGACTTTTACACATGCTAACATTCCGATGTCAGGCAAATTCCATGTCAGGTTTATACTCTAAACTTGTGTGGTTCATTAAATAAAGTTATCATGAGGCAAACCCATTAACTATATGCACAGAAATCAATAAAGTACTTAATTTTAATGGCAACCCCAAGTCATGGTGTATATTACAGCTTAAATAACTTTTTAAAAGAACCTATAGCTTTTTGAGAAGTTTGTCTTGTGGTAATATAACTAAAAAATTAGAATATAAATTTTTTTCAGTACATAATATGCTAAAATTTCCAGTATTAATACACTTCATTTAAAATTCCATGGTTGGAAATATAATAGCAGTATAAAGAAGGTGTGTATGTTTCATCATATTCATTAGAAAAAAATAATTTTTCCTAGGTTTCCTAAGGACACCCCTAAAGAAAGTCATGGGACTGATTTTAAATGTAAATTTTTCTAAAACTAAATTTTATTGAAGAACACTGATTTTTTTGTAGTATGCAGATATTATTTATATAATTCTACATAGAAATATTGCTTCATATATGATTACATTTTCCAGATTACCAACATAGAAGATTAGATGTGTGCATAATATAGTACATTCTTTGTCTCTTTAATAGAACATAATAAAGTGTTCCAAATAATGCCATGCTTAGTGAAGCAACTTTAATTATAAACTCTGTTTGATGTTCCTGAATAAGTTAGTGTTGGACATGAACCCAATTATTTTACATAAATTGATTGTCATAGTCCTCCCTGTAACTTAAGAAAACTTTGGATTGCAGTGATGAATTTGAGAAACATTCAGTTGTTGCCACTCCATCAGTTGCTGCATTAATATTACCCCAGGGCCTAGAATTTTAAAACACAGACAATAGAGCAAAACTTGTCAAGAGAATGGCTACTACAGCAAAGGTTTGGGAAAATAATGTTCAGAAAATTAATGTCCTTGATCTAGTAATAACTGCAAAATAAATTCACAGAAACAAGCACTGTGTGAAACCAATACTTATGTTTAATTAAGTTTTTCTAATGTACCCATTATAGTTTTAAAGACTGTTTGAGGACACACTGACTGGATGACCGATTATCACACCATCATTGCCTCCTTGGCCAGTGTAACTATACAAAAGCTCAAACAGTACACAAATGAGCCGTTTTATCATTTTTTACTATATTTAGCTTCTGAATCAGTCATTTTGTAATCTTAGCATTTTATGTCAGAGATTATCGTCTTTTTTCATTTAAGAGAAGCATGGGGAAAGAAAATGTTATATCCAGTCATGGTTGACTTTCTTTATGTTTCACTTCACTTTTCTGGGCATTCCTAGTAGTTTTTATTTCACAGTTGTTTCTTGTTTAAGTCTCAAGCAAGATGACAACAGCATGGGGCAAATCGTTTTTGGCTGAATTTGAAATGCTGGTTTCAGGGTTTTCTCAGAGCAGCAATTCTCGTATGCACAAGTAAAGATCATAAATGTGATCTGCTTCTCCCTAGATAAACTACAAATAGAAAAAACCCACAACAGCATTTGTAAAAAGATAAATTGAATGGTTAACCCATTCCAGGAAAGTTTATGCATGCAAACATACAAACACATGCACTTGCACCTCATGTAATTTTATATGTTGTTATAAAATCAAGGTAAAAATGTGGAAATAAAAAATTTCTATGCTAAACACTACATGCAATTGAGGCTGCAAGTGCACAGACTCAATGTATATGTAAATACAGCTGTGAGTTTCTTCAGTACTATGCAGTGTATATGAACTTAGGGCTAGTCACTTGGTATGAGATAAGCAAAAAAAAAAAAAGTGCTCATTCCAGTGGAATCTCAGCAATCCATAGTGGCCTGCAGTCTTTGGCTATTGACAGGGCCTTATGGTTCCATCCTCCCATATTAGCACATCTATTCATGTGGTACTCCTCAGGGATTGTTTAGGCAAAGATATGATTGAAATTTCATAGGAGAAGTTTTTTGTCATTTTTATGAGGCTTTATTTTCACAAAAATCTTTCCACTCCCCTAGCTCACACAGTCTTTATGCCACTTGCCTGTGAGTTGCTCTGGTCCTGAAGTTCAGGATCTGTGTTGCAGATGTATCATCTGGGGCAGACATTCCACAATCATTTGTTCTCATCTTTTAACTGGTTGTATTTTTCTGTGATGCTTTCCATCTGTGGCAAAGTGAAGTTTCTTTGATGAGTGATAAGAGCTAGTTTTTCTCTGGGTATGAGGACAAATATTTATAACGCAGTTAAGAATTCATGATGCTTTAGTAAATTGGTCTTAGTAAGTTCTTCTCTAAAACCTGTGACCTCACATGCCCTGGATAATTGTTGGCTAGATTTCCAGTACCAGGAATCATTACTGCTCCTGTTGAGAGGGCCTTATATTCAATTAAACAGCTGTTACTTGCTTCCAGATATGTGGTTCATTGGTATACTAGGTAGGTAGGTAGGTTGTTTCTCTCCTACGGAAAGTAGAGTAACACATTGCAGCAACAGAGAAAGAGAGAAGGCACGCAAATGAAAGCCAGGTGGGATCTTAATGTCCTGTGTGTGAAGAGGATGCTTTTTGCAGGAATATGTTCATACCTTCAACCTCTGGAATGCAATCAAGTGCAATAGCAATTACTTGTAATGTTTGGGAGTCTCTTGGATTTTTCTAACAACTGACAGGAAGATTTCTCATGCCAGGTATTCAGGTTCTTTAGATAGTCTATGGCTTTTGTGTGAAGTATCGTCAGTCCTATTTGTCTAATTTCAACTAAGGTATGGATCTATATAACTAGGCTATATATTATATGCAATGTTAGAAAATAATAACGATCCCTTATCGATTTTTCAGACATCTTTGGTGTTATTTTTCTTTCCAGTACTGACTTCCCTCTCACTCACTAATTAAAGACCCAAATTTTAACTTTCAAATCACTTCTATCCTCCTAATCATCTCTCTAATGCCACCCACCCCTCAAATTCTCTTTTTCCTTGCCAGGTTAATGTAGGTACTCCAGGTTATATATTCACATTTGCACAGCTGGAGCTAAGGGCTAACAGACTAGACAAAGAACCTTAGGAGTTTAATTTTCTGAGTCTAGGTTTTCTCACTTTATAAAACACTTTTAGTTCTGTCATTTAACGTTAACTTTTATCCCTTAAAAAATAAATGAAGTATATGTATATACCCAATCAAAGGGAATTTTCTGAAATAAGGTGTCTCCTGATCTCTAAAACTGAGCATGCACACAATCATTTGTGTATGCACACATACCCACACACAAGCAAAATAATAAATATAATATTATTTTTTTTGCTTGAAGTAAAAAGTGTATTTGTATTTTGATATTCTTTTATTGAAAATATTTACAGACTCATAACCATATATATGTCTATATACATAAATGATATAATTGTTGATATACTTATTATATCTGAAATTAGGTTGCTATAAATTGTTCTCTTAAAATCAAGGCATTCTGCCTCAGCCGGTAAAATATTCATTATTGTAATTTGACTTTTACTTTAAACAATGTAGCAAACTACTCCTGGAAAATTTGAGAAATTTACCATAAGTAAGCAATATTTGTAAAATTGTAAGGAAAAATAAACAAACAAAAACCTAGATGATGCAAACTATATCAGAAAGTATGAATGGTACTAATTAGAAACTTGATCTACAGATACTAAAAGTGCTTGCTAAAGCAAAGATGGTCAACTTTGAGGAAGTGTCTGTCTCTATAGAAATTACAATGTCTGTCTCTGGCTCAATAACAGCCAAGAAATTAGAATTTTTGACGTATGTCAGAAGAGGAAGGAACATGAAATTAGCAAGAAAAGTGTCAGGATATACAAGATTGCTACTGGGAAAAATACATATCTATAGATGAAAATTTCTCTCCCACCTAGTCCTGTAGCCATTTAGCCCCTAAGAAATACAGAGGTTTATATGATTTATAAACTGTTAGGCCTAGTAGCTCAGGCTTATTTTTAACTACCTCTTACAACTTAAATTAACCCATAATTCTTGCCTATGTTTAGACACGTGATTTGGAACCTCTCATCGTGAGGCGTTCTCATCTCATCATGAGGCATTCTCTGTATCTTATTGTTGATTTCCTCTTCCCAGAATTCTCTTAGTCTGGTCGCCTGGCCTTTACTTCCGGACTGGCTACTGATCAATCGGCATTTTAGTAAACCTATAGGAGATGCAAATCTTTATAGTGTTCAAAACATTCTTCCCATAGCATTTCCCCTTTTATTCTTTTCCCAACAAGAACCCTGAATCTAATCTCCCTTGTTTAGCTTTTTTTCCTGACCATTATCCATAACACACATTTTGTCAAATCTTGGAAATCATCGTGTCAAATGTGCTTGTGCATTATGTATGATTACCAGATTCAGAAAATGTGCTCAGTGTGTTTTCTCACACCCCTAAGGATTTACAGTCCTAATCACAATTTTCTCAAGTGTGCCTTTTGCACTTCTCGTGCTCTTCTTGATTCAGAAAGTGCAGACATTTTCATGGCTGACTTTGAGCTTCTAATGGTAGTGAAAGCCTGCCTTTCCTGCAGGACTGTAAACTTCCTCATACTCCTGCCATGATCATGTGCTACTAAACATTATGTAAAACTAATAAATCATTATAAAGTGAACGAAAATGATTGTAGACTATCAATGTCTATTGATTATACTTGGAAGATGACTTTATCTTGTTTCAAAAATAAATCAAATTATAAAGAAGTATTTGTTACTTAGAGTGACATTAACACAAATTTTAATTCCTCATTAAAAGAAAAATGGACAACACTTTTTAATAAAATATGAAAAGGTTTTAATTAAGGATATAAAATTTTAATTAAGGATATAATCTTATGTGACGCACAGAACAAACGAAATATTCTTTTATTCACTGTCATCCCACATTTTGTTTCAAATGAATCAAAAATAAAGTTGGTCAACTTTAGCTACTGAGTAGAAAATGACTGTAAATTCCTACATTGAGAAGTAGTAATACTCTCTCACACAGTGACATGTGAACACCATGATATGTTAATTGTCAGGTGTCTCTCTATCCTAATAGTTTTAAAACATGCTCAGAAAACTATTCAAAGGTCACATAAAATGAAATATTTAATGCATCAGAAATTTAATTTAAAACTTGCTTGGGAATATAAAACTAAGATAATTTTTTTCTTTCTCATTTTCTGTCATGTTTCCTAAACAAACTATAGCATCACTTTGCTTTTAATTATTTTCAGTGTTTACATAACTGATTTACACTCTGAGGCAAAAAAGTAAGGCACACACAGATTTTCTCTATGATAAGGTCAGGTAATCAATTTTCTATCCCCAAAGACAAAACTAATAGAACTGAGGATTATCACTAAATACAAGCAGCTGCTTTGGTAAGACCAGAGATTTTGTAGAGAATACCACAGTAATGGAGCTGCAGGAAACAGAACCCTACACATCTCTGTCTCTTAACTGGAAAACCCTGAACAGGTGTTGTTTAACTACAGATGAAATAGTGATTAATTGTGCTTTGATTCCAGTAATTACTATTAAACAGAGATTCATTTGAAACAAAATGTGGGATGACTGTGAATAAAAGAATATTTTCTTTGTTCTGTGTGTCACATAAGATTATATCCTTAATAACTTTAATTTTTAAAAGGGAAGAGTGAAAAGAAATTTGCCCATTATGAACCATTTCATGTCATTAGTAACTTTTGAATCTATTATCTGTAAATAAGATACTCAAAGGCCAACAAAATTTATAACATACTTATTTTATAGGATTAAAAATTTATGTATTTTTTTCTCATCATGGTTCTTGCTTTTTTAATAGTCTGTGAAGACTGATTAAATACAAATAAGTCTTTAGTCTAATTAATTCAATAGATCAATTTTATTCCATAAGAAAATATATATGTACTTTTATTTTCCTCTAAGGGATTCTATTGATGTAATGTAACCCATTAATATTTCTAACACTCCTTAGTTTTAATTTTAGGCCTTATACATGAGAAAAAGTATAGTTTTTTCATGGAATATGAACAACGTAATTCATTATCTTAATACAAAATTGAAATTATCTCCTTACCATATGTGGTCAGTAAATTTCTGATCACAGCAACAATAACCTAAACGAATGTTCCCCTTTAAATAGTTCCCATTGGACCACCACCAGAACCCATATTTCTTCTCAGTTCCTGGCCAAAACATTTGTTATTAAACGTGTAAATCAATACCAGATTTTATAACGATTCTTCTTGAACCCTGTCTTCTCAGGTACCTATTATTTATGGATCAATTGATTTATAGTCATGTCTTTAAAAAAGCATGTTATATTTCTCCTATATAGGCCTTCCCATGTCACAATCGAGTCTAATATATCTGATTGAGTTCTCAGTATTTCTTATTTTATACATATTTATTAGCCATGCATACACCTACTACTTTCCCATGATCATCTCAGGCCATTTAGTTTCTCTGTATATCTCTCTTTCAAGACACTTAGTTCAATCTAACAAGTAAGTTTATCTTAAAGTGAGGGCTTATGCTTAACATAATCTTATTTATCCATTTCTCCTGTAAATATTGTTTACATGTACCTCCACTGCTCTACAGTTATCTGAAGTGATGAAAATTATTAAATCCATCTGTGGAGTCTTCCTTTACCCTCTGCCATCATTCTAAATTAACACTTTTCATCATGGATCATCTGAACACTATGTAAGATTTATTTTTACTTTCTTTTGTGTTAATCTATCCAAAGTACTCGAGGGTACCAGAGGAGGACAAAAGATTTTTTTTCTGTTGAAAAGATGTTGAAAGATGTTTTCTCTGAGGCCAGAGTTACAGAGGACTGTAAGGTGCCGGACATTAGTGTTGTGAAGAAAGCTCACGTCCTCTGGGTGAACAGAACCCACTTTTACTGTTGAGCCTACTGCATAGATCCTACCTCAAAAGGCCTGTCTCATTCCAATTTTAGACATAAAGCCTGCATTCTAATTACTCTTCTAGGAGAGTTTTACATAACTATGATATTCTAAAGCTTCTATGGTACAGTTTAGTCTTTCCCATAATAACTATGCTAATTCATAAATCATAAATCACTCTAAGTCATCTTCTTTTTCTGATTTAAAATTTCAGCATAAATTTATTCAGCTTTCTTACCAATTTAAAAGTTTTACTTTATGTGGATATTTTTTCTAGCTCCTTAAAAAAATGAAGGAAATCAAAGTCTTCCCTTTATTATATCAATTTCTCTGTTTTCTGATGTGCATTTGTACTCCTCTAGTATGCCTCTGAATATAGTTAAGAGGAAACAATAACTTTGTTTTACAATTTCCTAGCTCTCAGAACAAAGTCAGCAGGCTACCCTCCTATTGGGCTATGGAAAATTCAAAACTACTCGCCTTCAGGTAGGATCGTGAGCTAGATGCTCACCTCTTGGCAGTCAGGAAGCAGATAGTGAGAGATTTGTCCTTAAGCAGCAAAACTTTTTGTTCAAATCTTCCAACCAAGCATTACATAGTTTGTTTACACTATTTCCCAATAATGTCACAAGATCATGATTCTGTCAAAAATATTGATTTAGAATGCCAAGAAACTATGACTCTGTCAATAAAATCAATATAGACTCTCCATGGCTCAGCTGTGTCCAAATCATGTAATTTATCTGTTGTACAAACCTTTTAAGAAATGAAACTTCTGGTGGCACTTCAGATTCAAATATATCTATTATTTAAGTTCTTTATTTATTTCTATTTTTATGTTTTTGCTATTTTCTTGCATGTATTTATATCATTTCTAAATCTCTTCCAAAACAGTTACTCATTATGGCCCTTTTTCTCCCATAATTATTGTTGCATACATAAACAGCAAGATAATAGATTAGATGGTAGATATATGATAGATAGATAAAGAGATAGAGAGATAGACAGATGATGGATGTATATTGATAGATAGATAGATAGATAGATAGATGACAGATAGATAGACAGACAGACAACCCGTTGAACACATTAAGTGTTGTTCATATGCATGTGTGTTTAGGGCTGAACATCTGGGATTGAGTAAATTATGAGGGAACATATCTTTGAAGAAATTTGAATCTCCTATTCTCTGTGTACAGTGATTTTCTGTAACTTTTCATCTAGAGATGGGACCCTATGAAAATCCCCTACTTTAGCATACCAAATGGTGTTGTATTATTTAGGCAACTGTACTGTGGATATTTTGTGAGTGCAATAACCTTGTCATGTTTAACATATTATATACCAGCAAATGCCCTGGTCTTCTGGCTTTCACAATTTTTCTGTCCTCATTTCTGTGATGTAGGAGCTCCACCGTAGTTGTTGGAATCAGGACTGGGCACTGCAGAATCACTTATTCTCTGCATTTTGAACAGTTGTAGTTCCCTGAAATAATTTTCCTCTGCTGCTAAAAGAAACTCTTTGATGATTAAGTGCTGCACTTATCTGTGAGAATAAAAATAGCATTTAGAATTCAGTTAGAAATTATACTGGTTTTTAAAAATGGTAGTTTTAGTCTCTCCTGTAAGGTCTATGATGCCTCCAGTCAATATTATTTATCTGAATTTATACTTACAGGCAGAAGCTTCCCTTATTGAGTGGTTTTTAAGTCTAAGTATACAGGTATTGGTTATGCCAAGATAAAAATGCCATTATTGCATCATTGGGAATATATTCCTAGGGTATCATTCTGTACTTAGTAGGCATTTAACTTAGTAGGACAGCTTACTGCTATTAACACTGATTGCTTAAAACTTTCTAATATTATAAAAGTTCGTCTACCATGTCCATTCCACCTCCATTTCTCCAAATCTTGTGTATGGAATGCATGGTGTCTTAGGCAATAGGTTCTTAACTTTAAGTTGTTGCTGGTAACCAAGGATAATGCCAATATTCCATATTATTTTAGGGGTTTCATAAAATCCCTTAATGAAGAACTCAAATGAAGGATCCTTAAGCCTGGCACTAGAGATTTTGTTTTTATAGATAGTCTATGCCTGTTGAGGAGAGCATGATCTCTCCTGTGTAGTAACAGTACCAAATATCAAAGGAAAGTGATAAACACATCTCTCTCTCTGTTTTTGTCTCTTTCTGTGTGTGTTTGTAGGTATGTTTCTCTACGAGTTTTCTAAACACCTTTACTATTATTTTCCTCTCTTTCCTATATTTATTTCCTAATTATCTCTCCTTACCATTAATGTCTCCCATTTCTCTTCCCCCGTTCCTGAACCTATGCATTACTGTCCTCTCTCTGGAATTCCTTCTTTCCCTCTCCCATCATGGTCCTGCTGTTTCATGACTTTTATTCATTATATATATATGTGTGTGTGTGTGTGTGTGTGTGTGTGTGTGTGTGTGTGTATGATAGATATAGATATAAATAAGTGATATAAGTAATAAAATGTATAATATATATTACCTGAAATACAACACATACACACACATTATATAAAAATTGTATGGCACCAGAATCTCTAAGTAAGAGAAAACCTGAACACCTCATCACAGTGACGATATCTTAGATCAAAAATAATATGAGAACAAATCCTAGAGAGAATGTGGTGAAGCAGTGCTATAGAAAGACAATGCTCATTCATTTCCCAGCTGCCCTGACCCAAATTACCACAGAGCTATATTAGTTACAACACTGTTTTACCAGTAGCTTAGGCATATTCCTAGCTGGCTCGTACATCTTTAATTCACCCATATCTCTTAATTTTATTCTGTATATCAACATGAGGCTGTGGCCTCCTCTCTCTTCCAAGCCTATGTAGAAATTTAGAACATACTATGACCCATTTAGAGGTTTATTTTTGTCTGAATCTGTCTTTATTGCATATCTGTAATAATTTTCTGATCAGAATCACCCCTTTTTCTTAAATTCTAAGTGAGGGGCATGACTAGGACCAACTCCAAGGCCCTGCCCGTTAGCTCTGCCCAGTCCAACACAGTGGAGCTACGTTCACCACCTCTGTGAGCCATGCTCACCTCTTCTGCTCCAGAGATGCAGCAGGTCTATGTCGCCATTAAGCAATTTGTAACATGCTGTTCACAGACTGCATTTAAGGGCAGGACCTCCCGAAAAAGACAGAGTTTACTCTGTCAGCACAAACCAGGAAGCCAGATATAAAAAAGCAGTGCAATATTTTTTTCTGATAACACTGAATAAGGAAGACTTCACTTAAAGGAATCATACCTCTGTTTGTCACAAGCAAACAGTATATCTGAAAAAAATGTGGTTACCAAGAAGCTGTGCTTAACTCTGTTCTTTTGTGCCTAGAATTCCTTCTTAAGATTTCTTAGTTTTTATGTGGGTGTAGTTGACCCAAATTGGTGCACCATTTGTAAGCGGAGATTGTGTGTTCCTTTCCCGGCTACTCAGACTTGAATAATCTCACAGAAACAATATTAATTACAACTTTCCTTAGTCAACAGTTCAGGCACATTTCTATCTAGTTATTATATTTTAAATTAATCAATTTCTACTATTTTCTATTTTACTATAAGGCTTGCAATTTGTTACCTCTTGCTTCTTGGGCAGCAACAAGGCATCTTTGTCCTTCAGCAGCTCCATACTCTCTCTCTATGGTTCTCTTCAAACTTCCCTCCTGACTTTACTCTGTTAAGTCATTCGTAGAAACAACTTTATTCATTATCCAATAAAAGCAACACATATACAGAAGGACATCCCACATCATTGTGTCCCCAGTTACCATTTCTGGGATTGTAAACTGGAACAACCACTATATGAATAAGTGTGGGAAATTCTCAAAAATCAAAGATTTCCTTACCACATGACTGAACTGACATTTCTTGGCATACACCAAAAATAAAGCTGATATATTCTTAATAGCTAGACAAGAAAATAACTTAGATGCCCTTCATGTATTGAACACATAATGAAAATGTGGTATAAATACAAAATGAAAATCCACTGCATAGAAAATGAAATCTTCAAATAATAAGAGTAAATCAGTGAGCATACTGACATAACCTACAGCCTAAAGCCACTGAAGAGATATAATATTTTAGTTTGCATTTAAGCATTATCTATCTATTTTAATTTGATTTCTATCTATTTTAATTTGATAACTATCTTTCACCTCCATGATCTGTCAATTATATTTTTAATCTAAAAGTCTATCCACCCATTTATCTACCTACCAAGATTTAATTATTCATTTATTTTCATTTTAGATTATCTTAAGTTCTTAAAGATACATATGTCAATATGTCTTTTATGTCCTGCTCTTTAAATAATCTTTTATGTTTAAGTGTATTCATTAAGTATCATTGTTTTCTAAGAAATTCTTCAAGGATTCATACATAAATAATTGGTAAACATTATGTATCATTGATTAAATGAAAAGAAGGAGATGATAAATAAGCACGTCAGTAGACATATAACTTGCACTTAGGGAGAGAAAATTAAACATATCAAAGTTTCCTATTTTAAAAAATAGTTATAATTCTTACTAATATGCTCTTTCTATACTCATATTTACTATTATTGTGCCCACTTATATTTTGTATGTTAAGTCAAAAATAAACATTTGAGACTTTAATTCTACTGTGCATTATTTCAAGATGCAATTATAAGAGCAATGAGTACTTGCTGGGTATAAAGATACACAAATAATCCCAGCACTCTTCAGGCAGAAGCAGGAAGATCTCTGAGTTCCAAACTAGCCTTATGTACATAGTAATTTCCAGGATACCCAAGGATATACAGAGAAAAACCTGTCTTGAAAACAAAATCAAAACAACAACAATAAATAATATTAAATAGAATGTTGTGAAGTAAAATTTTAAAAAAAATGCATTTTTATAAGCCTCTGGTTTAACCCAAGTTTATTGCCAATTTAATTAGTTTTTTGCTGATAAAAAATATAAAGGAAGGGTAATTATGCATTATTTTCTGAGAAATTGTATGATTGGGGATTTTTGGCCAATATCCAGGTAGAAATTAATATATTTAAATGAATAATATTTTATTTACTATTTTTGAGAATCTTGCTATAATTTTCTAATTAGAAATTTATTTTGGAATTAACTTGTTATAGATACTTTAAAGCAGAGAAAGTAATAATGATCCCACACACTTACCATAGAATGTCATTATCTTATTAAAGGTTGGGTTTATCCACATTTTAATATGTTTGCTGATTTAATCATCATTGATAACAAATAATATCTAAGTACCCACTAACCTATTTGAAAGTATTTACAGTGTTTGCGAAGTCAGCAGGAGACTTTGAAGATGTTTGCATCTCTGTTTGGAGCAGCCACTTCTGTGAAAGTTGATAGCAGAGAATGATCAAATATGCAATATTACACATTAGAAATGCTAATAAAACAACTCAAGTACTCTGTTTATGGCATAATTCCATAAAAAGTGGAAACACAAACTGTAACATTTAAAATATAGTATGCTGCATTGTCAGTATGACTGTACTGCACATTTTAACATACAAATTTTACCTCACCTAAATTTCATGAATTCTGTTGAAAATGTAGTATTCTTGGTACTTTACGTAAAAATGATACATAATACGTTTCTCTAAATGAGTTTAAACTCAGAAATAAGACACAAAGTTCCACTATGATATTATACAGACGCTGTTCTCATATTTTAATTTATTAAAACTATATACTATATAAGCAACTTTCAAATTGGGTTTCTAAGCCTAGCAAATTTTAAAGTGTTAACCTTGGATTAGATTTTCTTTAGTATTTGATAGGTAGAAACATAAATAAACAAATTTCTATATATAGAATTATACAAAAAGACTAAAAAATTAATTGTATGCAATGGGAAGTGATCTAGTTAAAGTTTAAAAGTTTAAATATTTCCAATATATATTTAATCAGCATATTCTTATCACAAGATTATATTTCATAATGTGGTGTGGGAGAACTGTCTGTATTCTGTCAATCATTTTTTAAATAAATGCTGATTGGCCAGGCAGGGAGTATAGGAAGTAGAGGTGAGAACAGGAGAATTCTGGGAAGCAGGAAGCTCCCTTGGCACTGCTGCCTGGACCACCGAAGAAGCAGGATGTGACCTGCCTGGCTGAGAAAGGTACTGAGCCATGTGGCTAACATAGTTAGGGATAATGGGTTAATATAAGCTACAAGAGCTAATGGGAGGTCTGAGCTAATGGGCTAATCAGTTTATAACCTAATGTAGACTCTCTGTGTGATTTTTCTTTGGGGCTTGCCTGCTGTGGGGTACCGGGTGGGACAGAAATCCCAACAAGCCAGCACTCATGTTACAGAATGATGCCCATTGTGGATAACTGCATCTACAGAAAGCCTGAGAACGCTTAGGAAAGAATAGAGTAAAGCATGTTTTCTTGGTAGCAGCAATTTTCAGGTCTGCTCTGCTTGCTAGAGGGAAGCAAGTGCTCTCGTCTAAGAGAGGCTTCCTGACTCAGCTTTAACTGCAAAACTCTGCAGCTCTATAAGAGTTCCTGCCACAAAACACTAAAATGGTGCTCATAAAAAGCTGACGGCATGCTTTTCGGTTTTCAGCCATAGCAGGAAAAAAGCTGCACTGTTTTAAAACCGGCCATCCTGCCAGGGAAAACTCTAACTCTTTCAGGCAGGCAGTCTGACTACCGAGCCTTTGAATATTGTTTATGGACACACTGTTGCAGCTTGCTTCCTGGCAAGGACCTGGAAATGCCATAGAGTTGTGGCAATAAACATGGCTCAGGCCGGTACCTCAGCCATGAGGCTGAAATTGCAAAAACCTAAGGAATGGGCTGGATCCAGTCATCAAAGCCACGCCTTTTATCCTACCCATATAGTTTAGCAAATTAAAGACTCATGTAGTCATTAAAAGAGAGATATATAGTAAAGAGAGATTCAAAGACAAAAAAAACCTCTAAATGGTTTACACTGTGTTAAAATATATGCAGGCTAAAGGTTAAAAGTTCTTAAAGTAAAATAGAAAGAAAGAGAGTTGTTGGGTGTGGTGGTACACACCTTTAATCCCAACACTTGGGAGGCAGAGGTAGACTGACCTCTGTGACTTCAAGGTGTGTTAGCACACACCTTTAATCCCAAAGCTTGGGAGGCAAAGACAGACAGATCTCTGTGAGTTCAAAGTGTGTTAGCACACACCTTTAATCCCAGCACTGAGGAGGCAGAGACAGGCAGATCTCTGTGAGTTCAAGGACAGCCTGGTCTACAGAGGGAGTTCCAGTACAAAGATACACAGAGAACCTGTCTCAAAAAGCTAAAAGTTAAAAGTAAAAATAAAAGAAATAGAGGATAAAATAAAGCCACATAAAAATGGAAAATACACAGAGAATCTTGATACTGTATGCTATTATGCTTTCTTTGGATTGTTTGAATGCTAAGGAAGGAGAAACAGCTGCTAAAAGATTTTTGTTTATAAATGCTGCTGAATTAACCCAAGGAAGGTATTTTGAAAATACCTTGATTTCAAAATTGAAGTCAAAAGATATGTTACTTTGGAGAAGAGATTTTGCTTTTGTTTCCACAGGCAATGAGAAGCTGTGGATTCATTCTCAGTTAAGAAAAATAAGGTTTGATCAAGTAAGACCACCTGAGAAATCTCTGGCAGGAACAGATGGCCCAGATGTCAGAGTTCTACATCCAGAATGGATTCAAGATGCTGCCCGAGATGATCAAGCCTCATAGGATACTCCAGTCAGGACTTGATCATAACTCTTAATTTTCTTTAGGTCCCCATAAGATTATCAGCGCCCCCAACCAGCCGGAAGTAGCCTGGAATACTATGCCCACATTCCCCAAAAATGGAATATGGATATTTTTATTTGTTTAAAAAAAAAGAGGGGGAAGTGGTGAGGGAGAATTGTCTGTATTCTGTCAATCATGTTTTAAATAAATGCTGATTGGCCAGGCAGGGAGTATAGGTGGGAAAACCAGACAGGAAGTAGAGGTGAGAACAGGAGAAATCTGGGAAGCAGGAAGCTCCCTTGGCACTCCAGCTTGGACCACCAAAGAAGCAGGATGTGACCTGCCCCGCTGAGAAAGGTACTGAGCCATGTGGCTAACATAGATAGGGATAACGGGTTAATATAAGCTACAAGAGCTAATGGGAGGTCTGAGCTAATGGTCCAATCAGTTTATAACCTAATGTAGACTCTCTGTGTGATTTTCTCTGGGATTAAACAGCTGGGGGACTGGGCGGGACAGAAACCCCAACTAGTAGGCCCTTATGTTACAATAATGTTTATGTGGATATGCTTCACAAAGAAAATTATAATTATTGGGTGTTCTAGAGAAAAACTAGATAACGTCTGTATTTTGAAAATAGGCTTTATCAAGCATAATTCTGGTATATGAGAAAGCAGGTTATTTCCAGCACAACATGCTAGTCTTTGTATAGTTCCATCACCCCAAACAAACAAATATTAATTTTTGTCTTTGGTTCCTGTCCTGCCCAGTTCCTGCAATTGTTAAGTCCCCCCAAAATTACACAGGGGTCTACATTATTTATAAACTGATTGGCCCATTAGCTCAGGCTTCTTATTAACTCTTATAACTTATATTAGCCCATTATTTTCTTGTCTATGTTAGCCATGTGGCTCGGTACCTTATTTGATGAGGCAGTCACATCTTGCTTCTTCTGTGGCTGGGTCAAGACTAAGTCCAGGCTTTCCTCCTCCCAGAACTCTCCTGTTCTTGTCACCCACCTCTACTTCTTGTCTGGTTTTCCTGCCTATACTTCCTGCCCAGCTACTGGTCAATCAGCATTTATTTAAAATATAACTGACAGAATACAGACCATTGTCCCATACCAGGCTTTATCAAGCATAATTCTTGTATATGAGAAAACAGGTTATTTGCAATACAACATGCTAGTCTTTGTATAGTATACACCCCAAAACAGACAAATATTAATTTAAGAAAGGTACATATCTAAATTTGTTTCAGCTCTCAGAATAAAGTTCTTAAAATAGAAGTCCCCTATTCTCAGAAGCACTTGGATACCTGTAGTTCTTTGTGTAAGGTTGGAATCTTCCCCATACACATTGTTGTGTCTATTTTTATTGTCCTCACCATCTCATGCTTCATCGGCCATATTGGTAAGACTTTATGAGTGCAGGCTCTGACATTCCTAAGAGACACAGTTTCACAGCAAACTCTGATACTGTGGCTCATACATACAATGTTTTCTGCCCATCTTCTTTAATATTCCCTGAGTCTTAGGCATTGGAGTTGTTTTTAAATGTGTCTATTAGAAGTAGACTACACAAGTCTGCATTTTGATGGTGTGCCCATCCTTCCTTCTTTCTTCCTTTCCTCCTTCCTACTTCCCTCCCTTTGTTCAAGTTTGACTGGGGGCTTCACCCCAGTCCCCTGGAATCCATATTTGAATGTTGGGTGGCAAGCTCCATTTCAAGCCACATCCTCTGGGAGTTGCCTCAGTCAGTCCAAACTCCACCTCCAAGTGAGCCCACCAAATGGTGATCCCTCCCCAGGGAAGGTCAAGACAAGTCTCACAGGCTATTTAAACTCCCCCACCAGAGAATGAACCTGTGGTCTCCCAGTTTTCTGTGGCCCTTCCGGTTCTCCTTTCCCCCTCTTCATGCTTTCCCAGAGGGCCACCCGGGAGTGCTGCCATTAATTAAAACTGGGCATCTCCTAATTTGGTCCTATTTGATCTGATTGAGATTATTGTGTTAGCAGAGAGGTTTGTTGGCCAAGGAAAAATACTTAACAGTTCTTTCTTTTTTCCTTCCTTTCTTTCTTACTTCCTCCCTCCCTCCCTCCCCTTCTCTCTCTCTCTCTCTTTATTTATTAAGCTACAAAGTACAAAGAGAAATTTCCTTGATGGGGGGTAAGGATTTATCTGTGTGTATATGGAAAAATATTTACAACATATTTAGTTATTATGCTGGTTTATTAAAGTGATGATTGTAGGATCTCATACATGACCCATAACATCACTAGCTCTAACCTAGGTTGTCAGTACCAGGCATAATTCCCCTGTAGTTGAATGGGTTTTAAGTTCAATTAGTGATGTTAGTTACAGCAAGATTTATGTGTTACTCTTCTCCTACACCCTTAGGGTTATGATTCCAGCCTGGTTATTGGTGTAATTCATAAACATCATTGCTGAGTTAAGCTGTTGGTTGCTTCACTCCTTTGCAAGCATGCACAGTACTTTTTGGTACCATAAAACTATTACACTGTCAGGCAGCAGTGGTGCACTCCTTTAATCCCAGCACTTGGGAGACAGAGGCAGGTGCATCTCTGTGAGTTTGAGACCAGCCTGGTCTCTAGGCGCTAGTTCCAGGACAGGCTCCAAAGCTACAGAGAAACCCTGTCTCAGAAAAAGGAGATTTATAGGATTGTTTGTTGTCTGAGGTTTTTGTCCTGCCCAGTTCCCAAGTTGTTAAGTCCCAAAGAAATCACACAGAGGTCTACATTAATCATAAACTGATATAACTTACACATTTATCCTTAACTGTGTTAGCTACATGGCTCAGTACCTTATCAATGGTGTAGTCACATCTTGCTTCTTCTGTGTCTGGACAGGACTGCAGAGGGAGCTTCCCTCTTCCCAGAATTCTCTTGTTCTCATTGATCCACCTCTATTTCCTCTCTGGTTTTCCCACCTATACTTCCTACCTGGCTACTGGCCAATCAGCGTTTATTTAAAAAAATAATTGACAGAATATAGACTTTTGTCCTGCACTACTTCCCTCTCAAAAAAAAAAAAAAAAAAAAAAAAAAAACAAGAACATCCATAGTCAATTTCTTGGGAATGTGGGCATAGTTTTCCAGGCTACTTCCTGATGGTTACGGGCGCTGATAATCTTTTGGGGACCTAAAGAAAATTTAGAATTATGATCAAGTCCTGACTGGAGTATCCTGTAAACCTTGATCATCTAAGGCAGCAGTGTTGAATCTGTTCTGGATGTAGAACTCAGACATCCGGACCATCTGTTCCTACTGGAGATTTCTCAGGTGGTCTTCCTTGATCAAACCTGATTTTTCTTAACTCAGAAAGAATCCACAGCCAATGTTTTCCTGTGGAAACAAAAGCAAAATATCTTCTCCAAAGTAACATACATTTTACTTCAATTTTGAGGTCAAGGTATTTTCAAAATACCTATCTTGGATTAATTCAGCAGAATTTATAAGCAAATATCTTTTAGCAGTTGTTGCTCCATCCTAAGCATTCAAACAATTCAAAGAGAGCATAATAACATACAAGATTCTCTGTGTATTTTCACCTTTATGTGGCTTTATTTTAACCTCTATTTCTTTTATTTTTACTTTTATTTTTTGAGACAGGTTCTCTGTATATCTTTGGCTGTCCTAGAACTCACTCTGTAGACCAGGCTGTCTTTGAACTCACAGAGATCCACCTGCCTCTGCCTCCCAAGTGCTGGGATTAAAGGTGTGTTCTACCATACCTTGAACTCACAGAGATCTGTCTGCCTCTGCCTCCCAGGCATTGAGATTAAAGGTGTGTGCCACCACATTTTGAACTCACAGAGGTCCATCTACATCTGTCTTCCAAGTGTTGGGATTAAAGGTGAGTGCCACCACACCCAACTACTCTTTTTTTAAAGACTTTTTAACAATTTTCTTTTCTCTCCCAAGCCTGCATATATTTTTAATACACGGTAAAACATTTAGAGGTTTTCTTCAACTTTGAATCTTTCTTTTACTGTATATCTCTCTTTTTCTGACCACATGAGTCTTTAATTTGCTAAGCAATATGGCTAGAATAAAAGCCCTGGCTTTCGTGGCTGGATCCAGCCCATTCCTTAGCTTTCTGAGATTCCAGCCTCATGGCTGAAGTACCAGCCTGAGCCATGTTTATTTCCAAAACTCTATGGCGTTTCAAGTTTCCTGCCACCAACAGAAAGTATGCAATCAGCTTTTCATCAACACCATTTAAGTGTTTCATGGCAGGACCTCTTTAAAGAACTACATGGTTTTGCAGCTAAAGCCTCTCTTAAATGAGATCACTTGCATCTAGCAAGCAGAGCCCACCTGAGAAAATGCTGCTATCAGTAAGCCATGCTTAACTCTATTCTTTTCTGTCTAGAATTACTTCCCAAGCTCTCTTAGGCTTTATATGGATGCAATTGTCCACATGTTGGGCACCATTTGACAGTTCCCACAGTCATTGAGTCCCAAAGAAATCACACAGAAGTCTACATTAATCATAAACTGATTGGCCCATTAGCTCAGGCTTCTTAATAACTTTTATCACTTACCCATTATTTTTATCTGTGTTAGCCACATGGCTCAGTACCTTTTTCAGTGGCGTAGTCACATCTTGCTTCTTTGTCTGGACAGGACTGCAGAGGGAGCTTCCCTCTTCCCAGAATTTTCCTGTTCTCATTGACCTGCTTCTCCTTCCTGTCTGGTTGGCCTGCCTATACTTCCTGCCTGGCTACTGGCCAATCAGCGTTCATTTAAAAAATAATTGACAGAATATAGACAATTGTCCTACACCACTTGTTATTTACTATCCAGTCTGGGTAGTCCAAAAATAGTTGTCTTCATATTGAAGAGATTGATCAATGCATGAGGTGGGAAGCGTTAATAATCCTGATGTCGTGTTAAAGGGTGAGAAGGTTCCTGGAGAGATTCTGGTCTTCAGACTGGGTTTAAAGGTCAGAAAGGAATCATTCTGATATGAACAAAGGGTGGCAGGTAAAGGGGTAGCCAAACAGTACATAAACTCAGAAGCAGCAGTAGCAGGAAATGCAATATTGCAAAAAGAGGAAAAAAGCTCCCTTATTCTTTCTTTAAATTGGGACACTTCTTGCAATTGGTACTCACATCTAACTTTGGTCTTCCCATTTCAATGATCTTAACAAAGGAAATCCTTACCAGACAGTCTAGAGACTAATGTTATCTGACTAAGTCTCACTGGGGTGTACTCAGATTTCTACCTCCTGGATTAAAATGGATCATGTGAGATTTGTAATCAGCCTCAATCATCAAACCTTGGTACATTTATATTAAAGAAATGTTGAAAAATGGAAGATCCTGCATATGCTAAAAAAAAATTTAAGTCTAAATTTATATTTACTCTTCATTTTAGGCAGAATTTAACTTTTTAAAAAAAAATAAGACATCAAATTAAAATTTCTTTAACAGTATGTTTTAATTTTAGCACTTTTATATTTTAAAAAATGTCAATTTGTATACATGATTTAGTTGCATTGATATAATCCCCTAAATAATTGAAAGATGAAAAATAGTATATGCACACTATATGCATGTGTATATATTTACATACATACATGTATGTTATTATAACTGTCACAAATTATTCTGACTTTATCCATTATTGAATATATTTTGCATGCTATGAAGAGATCAGTTCCAAAATCTTGTTTCCCCTAAAAATACATGGAAATGGCAATTTAGTGATTCATTTAGACAGATGTTATCTCAAAATATAAACATATTTATTTTTAAATAATCTATTTTACCCAATGTGGAACATATAAAATGGGTTGATGTTCCATGGGCAACACAGATATGTTGGCTGATATAACAAATATATATTGGGAAATATAAGCTGTTTCATTACTTAATAGGGTCATACAATATATATGAAGAAGGTTCTTGTTATTTGATTTGAAAGATACTTTTTTGTATATATTGAATATTTCTCAAGGGCATTCTCTTTAAAAATAAATTCTAAACATTCCACACTGGTTTGCATAAATTGGAAATCTAATTTCCAAAACAACAACCCAGCAGTACCCTCCTACAAAGTATCACTGAATAAAGGCAAATTGATAGGTGTACACATTGTGCATTTCAAGAGCAAATGAATTTGCCTCTGAGAATTGGATGAACTTGGCTAAAGTCATTTTCTGTTTGTCTTGTTCTATATTTACAAAGTATTTGTTTTTCCTGAAAGTGAGATTCTTAGTAAAATCTGTGCGGAATTTGTCTGCTAACATCCCCATTGTTTACATTACCAATAAGTCAGAGAAAAGAGCACTAATTTTTGAAAATCTTTTGTTCAGTCATTTTTCTACTTAGTTATATGTTACAGGCCATAAAGTTATACATCCTTTATTTTATCCTTTTTGCTTTTTGGCCTAAGAGTCTGCCCTTATGAGTTGGCAGACTCTATTATAAAGTAGATTATCAATTCACTATAGGTATAAATAAATGATACTGTTTCTATGTAGATAATCACAAAGGAAATATATCATAACCTTTTATCCTTAGTCAAAAATCTTGAAGCCCTAATATCAACAATTTTATAGTTCAAGAATATCTTTTATTTTTAATCATGTGTTAGGAGACCCCTTTTTTAATAATTTAATTTCACTACTGTCATTATTTTAAATCATCAAAATTTTGTTCTATTTTGTACAATTATTTTCTAGGTTGTAAAATTCTTTTAAAAATTGAAAATATCTATAATGTATTTTGTATGTAAGTTATCAAAATGTAGCTCCTTTGAAATTCAGCTTTTATTCATAATAACATTATCAAACATCCAAGTCAAGAAGAAAACATTCAAAGAAAAAGTCATTATTAGAGCCTTTATAAAACCAGATGCTCAGACACTCATCTTAAAATGCTCCATAATATGTTTCACATACTAATCCAAATATTCATCAACATTTTAAATCAATATGAAACATTAAATAGGCGCTTATACAAAATAATGTAGATCTTTAATAAATAAGAACTTACATAATATCATGTATATTAGGTGTATATAAAGATGTTTTCATATGCTACTGGAGTGATTACTACAATCAAGCAAGAACATGCCTTGCCATTATATACTACCTTTATCATTTCATTATCTTATTGTAATTAAGTGTTAAAAACATTAATATGTAATTCAGTATTAATGACTATAGCAACTTGCTATATGTTGTTCCTATAGATGGATTCTTCTTGAATTATAGGATTGTTTGCTTCAGAAAACTGTGCTCATTTTCTTCATTTTCCTCTCCGGCAGCTACTTTTCTATTCATCTTCACTATATTCAACTTTATTTTTAAATTTTTGTATGCAAGGGAGATTACACAATTTTGTACTATGTGCATGATTTAATTAACAAAACACAATGTTCTCCATGCTTGGCCATAGTATTGCAAATGATAATACTACCTCATTGGAAAAGCTGAATAACATCCAATTAAACATAGCACAAATGTGTGCACCTGCAAACACATATACTGACAAAATTTATTCTTACATTTATCCACAGGACACTTAAACTGCTTTAGTATTTTGGACCTCATAAAACAATGTTGCAAAGAACAGGAAAGCATGGGTCATTCCAAGCTAATAGAGTAATTTCTTTCATTACATAACCGAGAAAAAGATGACAGCTTTCTTTATCATTTTATTTAATTATTGAGATGTCTGCATAGTATTTTCCAAAGCAAATTGGAACCTTGTTTCATAACAACAGTGTATAAAAGTCCCCCTTTTCTACAACCATAACATATATTGTCTCCTGTCTCTTTGACAGGAATGATTCTTACTAGAGTGGAATATGTTGTTTCTTCTTTTATTTTATTTAACTTCTTTTGAATTCAATGTGATTTTTTGTTTTTTTAATTTATTTTTTAAAATATCTTTTCTCATTTTATATGCCAAACCCAGTTCTCCTTCCCTCCAATCCTCCTTAGAGATGATAAGGCATGGGGAGTCAACAAAATCTAGGACATTGCTTTGAGACAGGACCAAGGCCCTTCCCACTCTGTCTAGGCTGAGCAAGGTATACTTCTAGAAAGAATGGCTTCTGAAAAGCCAGAACAAGCTGTAGGGATATATCCTGGTCTCACTGCCAGTGGCCCCACAGTCTGGCCCAGCCATACGACTGTCACCCACATTCAGAGGGCCTAGTTTAGAACCCCAAGAGAAACATACATAGATTCTCCTGAGAAGGGAAAATAGACAAGATCTCCTGAGAAAATTGGGAGCATGGGGTTGGGGGAGAAGGGAAGACAGGAGGGGAGGAGGAGGGAAGAACAGAACGGGAGAAAAGAACTCGATTAAACCGGATGATTGAGATAAGGGGAGGACAAAAGCAGAGAGCAAGGAAAGAGATAATTTGATTGAGGAAGCCATTATGGGACTAGCAAGTAACCTGTAACTAGTGAAATTCCTAGGAATCCACAAGGATGTTCCCAGCTAAGACCCTAAGCAATAGTGGTGACGGTGGCTGAACTGGCCTTGCCCTGTAGTCAGATTCATGGCTATCTTAAATATCATAGAACCTACATCCAGCACTGATGGAAGCAGATCAGATCTAGAGCTGAGCACTGGGCTGAACTTCCAAAGTCCAATCAAAGAGTGGGAAGAGTGAGAATATGAGCAAAGAGATCAGGACTGTGATTAGGATTACCCACTATAACAACAGTTTACCTGAGCTTGTGGGAGCTCACCAACAACAGTGCAGTTTCTTCTTATTTCTTCAACATTCTTGACATCTAGCACTCCTTTATTGTCACATTTTTTTGTATTGGAATAGCATCCATTTGAGTCTCATTTTAAATTATTTGCTTTTCTATGTGTTTTAGGTTTTCTTTCAATCTTTTGTTTTGTTTTGCTATTGAGTTCAATCCCTCAGACATTTTGGACAGTAACCTTCAGAGATAGATAGTTTGTATGTCTTTTCTCTTTGTCCATAAACAAATTATCTCTTTTTTTTACTATATCTTTTGCTGTCCTGTGAAGCTGCTTGTCCTAGTCTTTTAGTGTTTGATCTTAGTGTTTGTTTTCATCATCTGTGTTTCTCTTAATATCCCATAAGACTCACAAAGTCATGCCTTTAATTTGTGTCTTTAATCTATTTTTATTTTATTTTAATATGGTATATGACGTAAGTAAGGATTTCCATTCTTTTCATAAGTATACATGGTTTTCATGAGAATGTATACTGAAGCCAGGTGGTGGTGACACATGTCTTTAATGCCAACACTCGGGAGGCAGATCAAGGCAGATTTCTGTGAGTTCAAGGCCAGCCTGGTCTACAAGAGCTAGTTCCAGGAAAGCCTCCAAAAGTACAGAGAAACCCTGTCTCAAAACAAACAGACAAACAGAAAAAGAAGATTATATCTTGAAAATACTATCCTTTTCTTATTTGTGAAAGATTTACAGTTAATTGATTGCATATGTGTGAGCTTATTTTAGTTTTCAAATATACAACTGTAGATAATGCTAAAAGATTAGCTTTCTACTGTTGTGGCTGTACAAATATAATATTTCTTTGAACAAATAATTGTTGTAAGAAAAATGGGCAAACTTCATGGCATTCTGTCTTTAAAATAATATTCTACAATTATGGAAAAACGGAGGCCCTAACATCAGTTTTTATCGGGCATATGAGTGAAGGAATAAACAACTCAGTTTATCTGCTAAGCGGCTAAAGCTCAACATTGTTTTGAGTCTGAAAAACAGATTTAAAAGGTATCTATTTCCTAAAAAGCTTCTTCAGCTGCTTATTTTAAAAAAAATTTAAAAAAAACCCTTACCCTATCACATTCTCAGGAGCATCTTTAGAGCCACAACTCTGCCTGGGGCACTTTCTGGTGTCAGAGGCTACCATCTGGAAGGTGGTTGTGTATAGTAAATAAGTTTTAACAGCAACAATTGTGCTGCTTTCCTCCAGAGAGAAGAACCCCTAACTGAAAGGATTCACGTTGTATTTTGCACTCGCAGAGTCTACCCTACCTATTTGCTGTATACCAGTTCACCACCAGCTGTTTTATGCACTCTTGGCTCCCCAACTGAGACAATTAAGGGAACGAGATTTGGCATTCTGAATAAATATGAAATAAGACTCTGGAGCTGTTTTTATGTGGGCAGAACACTGGATAAAAAACAAGTCTCAGCTCCAGAAGGGAGACTTCTTAATCTTACAGGCAATGATCTGGGAATGAAAGGACAGACGCTAACAGGACAATGTAAGGAGGGGACGCCTGCCTCGTAGCAAAATATTGTAAATTAAATTGCGTACTGGGGAGTAGCTATGCCCTGTGAAAGAGTCTAGGGTAGACAATGTTAAATGTTTAGAGGGTCCTGTAAATTGGGCATTTTATTCTCTGTCTATTGTTTTTCTGCACACTGCTTCTAGAAACACATTTTCCTTTGTAGTCACACCCAGACTTAGACTTCTATTTATACAATGCACTGAGTTAATTTTTCTGAGTTCCTGCTAAGTAAACACAATAGTGAGAAAAGAATTTTGAAAAGATGGCTGGTGTAAGAATGTTTAACTACTTAGTTAAACAAAACAAATAAGTTTGTGATAATTTAGCCATAACGAAATTATACAGTGAATATCCTCACCTTTATACTTTTTCTTCTTTCAATATTATCTTAAAATATACTAACATTATTACAATAATTCATATAAGAAATAATGATATTTTGCTTTAAACTTTGCAAAATTAACATGTTGTTCTTAAATATGTGAAATATGTTTTTCCTTTTCATTTAAAGTAATATGAGTATTTGAAATATTTTGGTCTAGATAATCGTTTTTGTTTTTTTATCAGCAGATTACAATATTATGTATAAGTATTTACTTAATGTCTCCGTAAGGTAAACATCTCAGCTAAGACCCTAACCAAGAGAGGAGAGGGTGCCCACACTGGCTTCCTGTAGCCAGACTGATGAATATCTTAAATATCATCATAGAACTTTCATCCAGCAACCAATGGAAATGGAGGCAGAGACCCGAAGGGGAACATTGGGTTGAGCTCCCAAAGTCCAGCTGAAGAGTGGGAGGAGTGAGAATGTGAGCAAAGAGGTGAAGAACATGAAGGGTACACCCACTGAAACAGTTCACCTGAGCTCACCAACTCCAGCCGGACAGGGGAGGAACTAGCAGAGGTCCAAACTAGTCCCTTAGAATGTGTGTGACAGTTCTAGGGCACTGGCACAATATTTATTCCTACTGCTTGTACTGGCTTTTTGGGAACCTATTCTCTTTAGGTGGATACCTTCCTCAGCCTAGATATAATAGGGAGGGCCTTTGACCTTTGCCAAATCAATGTGCCTTACCCTTTCTGAGGAGTGGATGTTGGTGGGATGGGTGAATAGGTGGAGGGAATGGGAGGGAGCAGAAACTGGGGTTGGTATGTAAAATGAGAAAAAAAATAGTTTGTTTTCTTTTAAAAAATATTTAAAAATGGTATCACCCAATTATCAAACCTAAAATAACAATTTTCTAGCCAAACAATTGAAAATTTAATTGATGAGGATTCTCTAAATATGTGAATTGTGACAATGTCTATATGTGGATTTTAGTAACACATCAAGGAAAACGGCAGTTGCCTCTCCACAGGAATGAAGATATAATAAGTCAATGGAGGTTGAAAGAGAGATGGAAGAAAGAGAAAAAAGGAAGAAAGGAAGGAAAAAGAAGGAAGGAAAGAAGGAAGAAAGAAAGGAAGAATGCATGCATGGATGGATGCAAAGGCAGGCAAAACTGCTTTCTCTGCTTATGTATGCTGCATATGATTTGTCCAAAGTATATTACATACTCTATTTTCATGTTAGGCTAAACCCAAAACACAGTCTTGCATTTTAGAGATGAAATGGTACTCTGTCTACTGTGAATGAACATTTCTTCTTGTCTTCACAGGAAAAACAATAAAAGGTGACTGCTTAATGTAAAAAAAGAGATTATAAATATTAATTAATCCTTTTCTCAATAATTTCCACATACAACAAATGTGGTGGCCTCTGGACCCCATGGACTTGTGTCTATCATATAAAGCACAGTGAACTAGGTTCAACTTTGAAACAAATGACGCACTTCCAGCACACGATGACACGGAACAACAATTCTTAACTCCAATGAGAATAACTGATGAACAATGAGAAACCTCAAATCAAAGTAAAAAGGAAAATATTGACATTTCCAATTCCATATTTAACATCCCAGATTCATGAGGCCATCTTCTGAGTCTGAATGGATTGGCTTATTCTGAAGCCATATCCTTGTCTCCTGTATTTGGTAATACATAGGTCTTTACTCTTGAGATGTATCCAGATAGTGATTACAGCTTTTCTCTGAAAGCAGACCTTCTACCTTCCACACATCTCCAATATCTTGTGGTCGTCGTCGTTTCTTAAGCTTCATCCTTACTGTTTCAAAGATTAGCAAATTAGGGCCTTGTTCAGGGAAATCCACACTGTTGCATGTAACCTGGTTTCTTCAGGTTTTATTTTGTTTTGTTTTGATTTTCTTTCCTGGAACCTTAGCTACTGTACCCACAAATTCATAACTCTTTAATTTTGAGTGCATGAAAAGTCAAAATGACTCATATGGCACCAGCTCTGCTGGAAGCTCAATAAAACCATGCTGTCTATTGTCATAGCTGATGCAACTGTTCGGTACTTGTTGGGAGAATGTTGAAATTCATTTCCAAAGAGTCCTGTCTAAGTAGGAATTTACTTCAGGCATAGTTTCCTAAGACACACTCCTTTCCAAAGAAAATATTTCAAGCGAGTTCGGGTTTTGCTACCTTGAACACTTCGATAAATGGGGTCTTGGCCTCAAGGCACATTTCCTGTTCTCTATTTGAAAGCATGATGGTTTTTCTCAATAATGGTACTGATTTTTTTAACATCCATTAATTTTTGTGTTTACTTACCTCATCTGATAATCATGATATGTTCATGCACCTATCCTAACTATACAACATTTGCATTTTCAAAATTTTATATTTTTATATTTTCCTCAGGTTTGTTTTAGAAATTGCCTAAAATATGTGCATCAATTAAGTAACAGTCTTAAGGTAATTCTATTATGAAATTAGTTTATTATTTTTTATTTCACTGTACTTGAATAAAATAGCAATAACACAGCCAGTTTATTTTTTGGAATAAATCATGAATGGCTACCATTATGATTTTTTGATGTAGTCCTTGTTTCTCTCTGGAATCTCATGAGCAAAATCTTTATCAATTATATATTTACATTGACATTCAGGTTTTTCAAAAACCTACCAGAATATAAACTCTGTTTGCAGCATTCTAGCACTTCTCTTGCCTGCCTAAAATACTTCTATAGCTCTCCTGCAAATCATCCAGAAACAGAATAATTACTTTTGTCACAGCAACAAAACCATTTCCTGGTATTAGTTCACTGTATTCGTTACAGTTGCTGTTGGAGCATAAAATATCCCTGTAGGTTCATGTTTCAATAACTGCAGTGGTCCCTAGCTGGAAACGAAGTTTGGAAAGTTTTTGGAGGTGGGTCTTTGCTGGAGAAAGTATGTCACTGGGTGCCGGCTTTAATATTTTAGTCTGTCCCCCACACTTCTTTCCCTGTTTGGTTTATGTGGATCAAATATGTCAGCCAGTTCTCTGCTTCTGTAGCAATTACCTCTTCACCTTTTGTTATGGTTTTCAACCATGAAGGACTCTGTTTCTCAGGATTGTAAGCCTTTAGTTCCCTAGTTACTTTTTTCAGAATGTTAATCTACAGGGACTGAAAAGAAAGCAATATCATGCACTGTTTGGTCAATGTCACAAAACGCCTGGTAGATGTTAAGAGAGGGCAGATTTATTTTGGCTTCTGGATTGGGAGGATATCACCATGATGAGGAAAGCATGGATTTGCTGTGGAGTTAGAACTGTGTGGCAGAGGATTTTTATATCTTGTCTTAAGAAACAGTGAGCTATAGTCTGCACCGGAATTGGACAACATATACAAGACCCATTCTATGTGATCCATTCCTACTAGCTCATTTATGGTGTAAAATGTTTCCATCACACCATAAAATGCCATTGAATGCAGATTCAGTTTTCAAACACATGAGCCTGTGTAAGGGACACTGAATACCCAACAGCCAAGCAAAAATAACCCTTAAAACATTAACAGGTTATTAAATCTCCATTGCTTAAAATTTAGTTAATATTTATCATGATTTCTTAAAAATATTACATTTAATTTATTATTATTCGGGGGAAGTGTGTGAGGGTCTAGAGAACATGAGGAAAATGAGGAACTCGGTTCTTCCCTTCCAATGTGGGGATCTGGGGATAGATAGGTGTTTTTTTTTCCTGATATTAGCTATGTTTATCTACTAAGTGTAGATTAATACACTGAAATACTTTATTCTCTGCATGACTTAGTTCTTTCTTAGATCAATGACAATGACAAGAACATTGTGATATAAATATGCTGATCATCAATGAGCAGAGTTTTAGACTGTTCTCAATTTTATCATTAAAAATACTTTTGTTTTCAAAATTATAAAAGGTTAGAAGTAATTACATGAAATATTCCTGTGTATTGAATGGAGTTATTCTGGCAATTATGTGATTTATGATCACATAGTGATGATAAAAAAAGAAGAGAAATTGTAATGCTATGCAAAAGTAACAGTGTACACATCATGAATTTTTAAAGAGACATTAATATTTTGTCAGTTTGACCTATCTTCATGGACCTTCAAATATGCTCTATCTAACATTATCTTATCTAACTATTATAAAGATTGAAATTTTTATTGCTGTGAATTGCTCTGAAAGTAAGCTAGATGGTGCTAGAGAACATTATTCGGTTTATTATGCATTCATATTCATAACAATTTTTGGAGGTAAAAAGGAATAAGTCAAACACTTTTACATTGATCATCAATTGTGCACTTCACAATAAATTAAGCAAGGAATGTTTACTCTCAGGTACACTCAATAATGGGCTGAAATTAATCTTATTATTGTTTAATGGTTGCATGGAATATTCTAACAATTGATACACATTAGTGGATAATATTTTAAAAATCAAATAAAAGCATGAGAAAAGGAGAATGTTGAGTGATCTTGAAACATTATCCCATTAAAACAGTGCAATATTGCCAATAAATTCCAAGATAGTTAGATTTTAGGCTGATCTTATGCTTATTTGTTCTTTGTAATTCAAAACACAGTCATACCAAGTTTTTTTAGAAATTCACAGTAACATTCTCCATTTTCTTTCTCAATTTTCTTTGTGAAGAAAGAGATGAAAAATCTGACAGTGTTTCTTACTGTGTCTGAGAGGTAAGCAAACTTGTTGCAAGAGTCAAAATGTGAATAAAAACACATACATACTTACAACCAAGGGAACTGTAAAGTGCAAAAAATTGAGAGCAGATGGATCAGTTCTGGTGTTACGACCATAACAAAATCATCTCAGAGTGGAGACTGTTTTTTTTCTCCATTCAAAGCATGTACCACAGACCATCCCAGAAGTTTAAAATCAAATATACAGATTAGGCTGGGTTGAAAAGTTAATCATGTAAAGCAAAACTGAAGGATTTACATTTCACCCAGCAGCATGTACAATGTGCATGCTAAATATCTGAAGATAAAATTCCATCTAGTTAATTGAAAGGCAGATTGAATGCATTTAACATTAAGAAACATATAATTATAGCAATGTCCTGAAATGGTTGATTTGCTTAATGAGAAACAGTTTAGAAAGATGAACTCTTACAATAAAGTGGTTAGGAGCAGAGTTCCACATCACAAACTCTCGTTATGTCTTCCACTTCCACCTTTCTATCTTTATTCAAAATACATAAATGATGATTGTTGAAATCACCTCGAGCAACCTTTAATGTTTAAGAACTGATTTATTGTTTGTGGAGTTTACTGTATTACTCATGTAAGCATTTTGTGTCATGAACTCTACTAAAACATTAAACCTCTTCATGGGTAACAGAACTGTACTCTCTTGGTGTCATAAAATAGATTAAAGTATTCTTAAGCAAGAAAAGCTTAATTAGATATTAGCAAAGATGAACCAGAAAACTATGGACCATATTACATTCTGGCTATTTAGAAGCAAGTAATAAAAAGCAGAACAAATGTTGTTCTCCAAACATTGAGTAAATGCAAACTAGTAATTGTGTTCCATGTGACAGAAATCTTAACCCAAAAATCATATGACTTTGTGGTGTTTCCTAATGCAAGAAAGCATTATGATAATGCTACCATTTTTAATGATAGCATTATAAATCACCTATCTTCTAATTGTATTTACTTCTAACTATACTCAAAAATTTAACTTCCTCCCATTGTAGAAACCACAAACTCTTTTCAAACTTGTCAACAGGTCAACAGATGTGAGGTACCACTTTTAATTCAATGTTGTCTCCCATTGTATCCCTGTGAGTTCCTTTACCTCATAGGGGACATGAATAACAAAGTCATATGAAAAATGTGGAAGACTAACTGATGACTTTATTTGAGGAACATGTATATCATAGTTCAAGAGGTACACTTTTGTTTTTGTAATTTCATTTAGAACTGTCTTAACTGTTAACTTTCTTTCTATATTTTTTTACTTTTAGAAATGCATTTTGAAGTCTCTCCACAATCAGGATTCTTAGGTATTCCCAGGATTTCCTGGTATAATTACCCCTCAATCAGTGTATATGAGAAAGAAATATCTTAGAATATAAAACATTTGATTAAATTACATTGTGGACAACAAAAAAATATACTGAAGATGGAATTGCAGCCTCTTGTCAATAAACTTGGGTACTTGGCAGGAGAACTCTATATGTTAGTTACTTAAGCAGGATGGTACTTTGTTAATCAATAGAAAATACGCTGTTATTTTCATTGACATTCATATTCTTTCCATTCACCACAGAGATTCCTGTTTTCAACCTCAGGAAAAATTAGAAGAGAGTGTTTGATTTTATATGCTGCAAATAGAAAGAAGAGAATATTCTATTTTGCAACTTGAAACGTAAGCAAAGTTCTTTGTAGCATTTTTTCTTCTGTCACACATTATGCTGCACTGCAATTCCCCCTCCCACTGCTCCTCCCAGTGCCACCCCCACCTGCCCTCTTCTGCAAATCAACTCATCTTCCATTTCCCTTAAAAATAATAGCAAGCCTCCCAGTAATATCCACCTAACATGACATAACAAGTTACAATAAGACAGAGTATAAACCCTCAGATCAAGGCTGGATGAGGCAACTCAGTAGAAGGGAAAGGGTCCCACACAAAAGGAAAAAAGTCAGAATCATTCCTATTCCCATTATTTTGAGCCTCACAATAACAAGTTACACAGACATAAGGGTATAAGCAGAGGACCTAGCTCAGACCCATAGAGTCGGTGTTTATGACTTCAGCCTCTTTGAACCCCTATGCTCCCTTCTTAGTTGATTCTTTTGACCGTGTTCTATTGCTGTCTTATCCCTCTCTGACACCTACAATACAGCTCCATAATTGTTCTGTGTCCCCAGCTCTGACTAGTGGTTGGCTGTGGATATGTGCATAGGCTCCTCTCGGTTGCTGGATGATGTTTCTCTGATGACACTTGAGCTAGGCATCATTCTATGAGTAGTATAGCAGAATATCATTAGGAATCATTTCACTGACCTTTGTTTGTTTATTGGTTTTTGCCAGTCATGTTGTTTAGTTCTATCCTGGGTCTCTCGACTGTCCTGCTTCTGGCTCCTGTTGGTTCAATTAGTATTGTGCATGGGCTCCCTTTTGTGACATAGTTTTCAAATTGAAGTAATGGGTAGGCCACTCCCACAAGTTCTGGGCCACTATTTTCCCAGAACATCTTGTAGGCAGGGCAGATTACAGGTGGCTGGGCTGATGTCCCAGTCACATTGCTAGGAGCCTTGACTGGTTGTAGAAGATGGCCAGTTTGGGTGCAATATCTCCCACTCCAAAAAGAATTTGCTAGGGTCACTCTCCTGGATTCCTGGGAGTTTCCACTACATTAAGCTTCCACATTGCCCACAAAATGCCTCTCAGTTTCACTTGTCTCTCCAAATACTCTCTCTCTGTCCTCACCCCATTCCTCCTGGAACTATCTCCACCAGCCCCCAGTTCACTCTCAATAGCTATTCTATTTTCCCATCCCCCTGTGTCCTCCTTGAAAGTAATCAAAACTTTACATTGCAAGTCCTTATTAAGTTTTCTCAGACTTGAATTTAAGTTTCATTACAGAAATTTTAAGAGAAGTAAAAAAACAAGAGGAACAATTTACACATATATGCATGCACACCCAAGAAAAAAAAAAGGAAAGAGAAACACATATTTCCTTTATGCATATACAAAGTTAGAAAATCAAATCAAAACTACAGAATAGTCACTAAATGAAAGAAGCTAAGGTCCTTCTTCGGATGAAGAGAAGCTCCCCAGATGAGACCCTGAGAACAGTGACAATAGATTCAGAACACAATGGGACATGGGAGGAGTGTGGGGATTACAACCCAGCAAGGATGCACAAGAAAGCAAGTGATTCATTCCCTCTTTCAACTTTTATTATTAAAGTGTTTTTTGTTTGTTTGGTGGCTCTTTGTTGTTATTGTTCTTGTGCTTTGTTCTCTCTCTCTCTCTCTCTCTCTCTCTCTCTCTGTGTGTGTGTGTGTGTGTGTATGTGTGTTTGTGTCTGTGTTCAGCTGTCCTTACTTATGCCTGAATGCTTGAAAACCTGACATCAGTTTTACCTATCTTCTTCTGTTGCTGAACATCTCAGTTTTTGTGTTTTGAGACTGGTTCTCTTATTGAATCTGAGCCTAACCAACAAGCCACAGAGGTGTCCAAGTCTCTGATTCTACATATGAGCCATGCCATGAGGTGTTTGTGCTGCTGCTGAGAGTAAAAATTCAGGTTGTCATTCTTGTACAACAGGGACTTGAACCACTTGAGCCATCACTCTCTCCTCTCTTCGTTTCTAAAATCCTTCATTGCTGGCCCAGGAAGTGTCTAGTCTGGACATGTTAAATGACCTTAGCTTGACCGTGCAGCCCGCAGCAGCTCTTCTCGTGTACATCCGTTGTTCTGAGCATGTCCTCCAATGCCAGCCTGTGTGCGCCTCAAACCTTCACCTGGTCAGCGGACTCATTTTATTTGTTACCTCAGCATTTATTTTCTCTTGGAATTTTACTCTGACAGTCTTGACAAGGACAATTTATTTGAAGGACAGTTTTTGGTGAAAGTTTCTATTCCCCACTGTCCTATAAGTCTGTTTTCAAGAAGTTTGCAAATATATACTAATGTACTAAATTTCTATGCCCCATACTTTCTTTGTCATTTTAATAATTTCCAGTAAACATGTATTATAATTTCATTTAGGAAAAATTATTATAAAATTCCTCATTAGAATTTGTAAGTAAGTAGGTGTGTTTGTGTGTGTGTGTGTAATATTTTCAATTCATAGTGAGAAAGCCTTTGAAGCAGACTGTTATGAACATAGGAAAAGCTCATTTGTTCTCAGAGAGTTGCTGTATTATCAATCAGCTATATGGTGACAACACAGACCAAAGCAGACATGGAGGATATTACAGCAGCACAACATGTTAGCACATAGTCTTTATAGAGGAATGCAGAGACCCGATTTTAGGAGAAATGGTATTTCTCTCTAGTTTACTGTACTCCTTCATAATATTGCTCAGTTTCATAAGATTTGGAAGCTAAGCAAGGTCATTATTGCTTAGATTTGTACCTTAAAATGACTTCACACCATCAAGTCCATTAAAAACTTTAGAAAGACATAGAGTTTACATTTTTTCAATGTCTCTTTTGGTCTTTCTCTCTTTGTGTTACTCTATTTCTGTCCAATTAAATTAATTAAAATAAACATACTTTGATCCAGGCTTATTGCTCTATCCTACTTTTGTGAAATCATAATAAAAACAACATAATTAATAATTTTTAAGAATGTTTCTAATTATGGATATGTATATATGTAACTGTTATTTTGGTGTCCATGTATAGCTGTGTTACAATGGAGCCAGAAGAAGGTATAAGTTCATCAGGCAGTGGAATTGCAAGCAGTTGCAAGCCACCTGGCTTAAGTTATGTGAACCAAAGTCTAGCCCCCTGGTAGGATAGTATTTGCTCTTAACAACTTCATTATCTCACCAGCCCCCATTATTAGTTAGATGTTTCTATTATTCTATCTTAACAACCATATTACCTCTCCAGTTTCCATTTATTACATTGTTTTGAGATCTTTACATTGGTTTGAGATTGTAATATAATTTTTACATTATTTTGATAATTAATGACTACATTTCCCCCTTCTCTTTTCTCCCTCAAAACCCTACCATATAGCCCTTCTTGCTTGCTTTCAAATTCTTGGTCTCTTTTTACATTCTTTGTATTCCCCAAAATAACCTGCTCAGGCTGTAAAATGTTATAAGTAAATGTGTTATTGGTGATGACTAGTTGAGATGGAGTAATCAGTTGGTGTACTCTTCCCAGAGAATAATGATTCTGCCTCTCTCAGTACTCTTTAGTTGGCTGTAGTTCTTTGTGTTGATTTGAGGCCTGTGCTTTTGTGTCCACTTTGGCATGTCTGTAGGTGCTGCTTTACTTTAGCTCATGTTTAGGCAATTGTGTTGGTGAGATTTTATTGCCTTTTTTTGTATTCTAATCGATGGAGACCATTACAGAAAACCACAACCAATTAAATTGTAGAATTGTGAAGCCCACTTGCAACTGATATATCTCTGAAAGATTTCAATACCTAAGGCTCAGAGAACAATGCAGAAGAGGGACCTGGAGTTTTTAAGAGCCAGAGGACCAGGTAATTTGCTGTTAGACTATCTCCTATTAATTTCATACTTAGTTTTTAAAGTAACTATTCTCTAACTAACATACAAGTTTTAGTTTCTTTATCATTTACATATTACTTCAAATGGATTGTGTTTAACTATTCCTATGTACCACATAGTGTTTGTTAGTGAATGCTTTTTAAATTGTACATTTTAGGGCAATATATTATATGCAGTTCTAATTTAATCTGGCTGTTCACAATTTGTGTCAGAAGATTTCAGAATAGTTCACATAAGCAAACAGAGGTATTTATTCATACATGAAATTTCAGAATGAAATTTATGCCCTGGGAATGATGAAGCATTCATGGAGAGCCCATATATGGTGGTTCAGATGAACTTTTCCTTATTGGGTTTCATTGTCTAAGTTGATGAGGATGACTGACCAGGTCTCTTCCTCAAGAGAGCACCAAATTGGTGTAGAAGGTTTTTCTGTTCATGTGTTGCTTTCATTGGTTATTGAATAAAGAAACTGCTTTGGGCCTGACAGGGAAGAACTTAGGTAGGCAGAGAAGACAGAACTGAATGCTGGGAAGAAAGGCAGAGAGAGAGAGACGCCATGGATCTTCTGCCTGAGCTGGACACCAGTTAGAATCTTGCTGGTAAGCCACAGTCATGTGTGATACACAGATTAATAGAAATGGGTTAAATTAGATGTAAGAATTAGCCAATAAGAAACTAGAGCTAATGGGCCAAGCAGTGTTTTAATGAATACAGTTTCTGTGTGGTTATTTCAGGTGTAAGCTAGCTGGGTGGCCGAGACAGACAAGGGGCTGCCTCTCCTTTACAACACCAGATCTCATTACATATGGTTGTGAGTCACCATGTTTTTGCTAGAAATTGAACACAGGTCCTTTGGAAAAGCAGGTAGTGCTCTCAACAGCTAAGCCATCTTTTCAGTCTATATATACTTTTCTTAAAACAAGATTTCTTTACATATTAAAATACTGCATAGAGCAGGTTCCTAAGTTAGACATTGTTACAAATGTTACAATAAAATTACATATTTCAAACAGTAGTAAATGAGTGTTTTGATTTTTTATTCCTTTGTTATTTGGAAACAGGGTCTTACTTTATATCTCTGGCTACTGTTAAATTCACTGTGTCATTCAGGCTGATCTCAATTGATGACAATCTGGTATGAAAAGTCCTTCTGTATATGTATTGCTTTTACTGGTTAGTGAATAAGGAATTTGCCTGGGCCTATAGCAGGGCAAAAAAAGAGCTAGGTAGAGAAAACTAAATTGAATGCTGAGAGAAAGAAGGAAGAGTCAGGAGAAGCCATGTAGCCCCCGCTGGAGACAGATGCTGGATGGAACCTTGCTGGTAAGCCACAACCATGTGGCAATACACAGATTAATAGAGATGGGTTAAATTAATATGCAAGAGCTAGCCAATTAGAAAGCTATCCAATAAGAAGCTAGAGCTAATAGGCCAAGCAGTGACTTAATTAATACAGTTTCTGTGTGGTTATTTTGGGATTCTGGGCAGCTATTAAATGAACAAGCTGTCTCTCTATTATTACAGCAATCCTTAAATTCTGTGATTAGAGGTGTGTGTGTGTGACAATACTTGGCTTAATATTTGCAAGATTAGAACAAAGATGCTGATTCAACTTACTCACTTGTTTTCCAATCTGTGAAACTCTGTAGGGTTTTCTTCATAGTTTCTGAGATGCTAGATTCTCCAAAGATGCAAATTCACTTCCTTAATCATGCCACCATAGAATTCTCACACTGCTGCTTGGAGCTTTAATGCTATATATAAAATATCAAATTACAAGAATGCTAAATTACATTAATTTTGTCCTAAAATGGTGTATTAGTTTGAAACTTGAGTATTTGTAATGAAATAATCCATTGTATTAATATTTCCTGTATCCTTATTGTTATAATAAACTGTTGCATGCTGCACAGTCATGGGCAGCACAGGAAACCAGATTATGGATGGAGACACAAGCATCTGAGTTATCTTCAGGAATGAACCATTTTTATTTCCACTACAGCTTTATATATACATATATATATATACACACAAACATACATATATACATACAGTATATATATAACAGTATATATATACAGTATATATATAACACATACATACATATATACATACAGTAAGCTACTAGAGATACCCTGCAAGCAGAGTTTGATCAAACAGTTTTTTAGACTTCTTGGTCCTTCTTCCTCTTGTTTTGACCCAGAGAATATGTTCCACCCTTACTTTTATCTCTTATCTACAGTTTTCTTCAGTCAAAGCCATACCTCAGTATTTGTGCTACAAAAAGAAATGGCAGAATGTGGAAGTAGCAAATTTAGTTTCAGTTTTCTAGCTTCAGTGCACTATTTAAGTATCTCCAGTCACATTGTGATTAAGTGTCTTTCCATACTCACTGCAATTTGGTCTTATAATTCAATATTGCAGTTATCTTGTGGCTATCAATACCATATTGTGTTTTTCATTTCTGCTTTTCTTTATGAATGATGATGCTGAAAATCTCTCTCAACACTATTTTCTCATATATATATATTCACATACTTTATTGCATATTAAATTATCATCACATTAATGGTTGATTTTATAGGTTCTTGATGAATAGGGATTCATTACATCAATGAATAATCTGACACTTTTGGTAGTTCTTAATATAATTTTACTTAAATTCAAAATATTTAAATAATAAATAGCAAATCACTTGTGTGGTTCATTGGAGTAATAACTTTTAAATAAAGATATACATGGTATAATATAAATGATCTTAAACCATATATGTTTTCACACTCAAGAAATAATTATATATATAATTACATATATTACATATATATTCATATATAAATAAATAAAAATATTCAACCTCCTTTATTCTAGCTTTAAAAAGTGTACAGGATATTTTGTACCTACCGTAACTACACAGGATCCTAGAAATCCTTGCCTCTCTCTTTCTGAAACTTGGTATATATGGATCAATTTTTCCACTATCCTTCCCAGCCTTCAGTAAATACTTCTCTTTTCTCAATGTTTATGGAATCAACTGGTTCACATTTTACCTGTGAGTTAAATACTGTGGACCTTGTCATTTTCTGTTTCAAAGTACAAAATAGATTAGATTCTCTTAGATTATTAATAAAATTTTGAGAAATGTGTATAAAACATTACTTTAAAACATTATCTATAAATATTAGGGAAATTGCATGACTGTGTAAACAAGTTGTACAAAGCAATAAAAAGATATTTTGTTTATTCTTTGACCTCCACCTACTTGAAAAAGAAACAATTCAAAATATTTTCATTTGTTAGAGGGATGCTTAACCTGATCATCATAACTAACAGATGCTGGTGATGAGAACATATGGTTTATTCATAGCACCTAAACTAAACTTTTAAACCTTCCCATTTGTCTCCTTTCTCCCTCTGTGAAATATCCAATGCTAGATTTTATGTTTCAACATTAAATTGTTATGCGTATTGTCTAGTATGCAGAAAAGGACCTTGCAATATCTTCAGCATTCTTACATGGAGCATCAAAAAAGATGATGGACTTAAAGTAGTCAGGAGTGGTAGGTTATTCCTTTGAATGTTGGCTGCTCATTTAGCATTGATGACATTCTATTAAATTAATGTGACAGAATCAATCATTTTGTGTTATGTTTTTTTTTTTAGGAACTGACAGAAACTTTAGAAAAATCAATATAGTTTTGTGCTGATTGACTTGACACAGGTGTCCTGTCACAGATGAAGAAATGAAGAAAGGACTTTGTTAGTCTCTAACAATCGCATCAGAGGCAAATCCCACTATGATTCTGAGCCCCTGAGTTAAGGCCTGATTTTTTGTCATTATAAAAGAAAAAAAAAATCTCTTGGTGTCATCTAAAGCATTTAACACATTACAAATATATCTTTACAGTACAACTGAATAATCAAATAATAAGTCTTATAAACACAATTTGTATTTAAAAAAATGAAAATGTTGTCTTATTCGTAATTACAGTGCCTCAGGAAAATTAAAATAAGTAGGTATTCTAACATAGGCTTGATTTTTAAATTGGTTCATTGAATGATACTTAAATGGATTTTTCAATTGGGAAATTACTTAGAAAATTAATTTTGTATATAAACTTTATTGTACATGGAGCTTGAATAAATATGCTTTGAGCATAAATACAATTCATTATTACAGATTTTAAAAGTATAAACAAATACTTTATATGTAATATTATATTTAATATGAATGTGGTATATATTTAATTTAGCACATATCTTTGCAAATAAAATTCAATAAAATGTCTAAGTAAGTTATGCTCCTCCTTGATGTACTTTATTCAAAACAGTCAAACATTTACGGAAGAATAACAGACATTTTCTTTTAAATATTATGGTATTGAGTTTTAAAATTAAATAAATGAAAATTACTCTATTGATTAAAATTGTTACATACCAAAATTTAAGCAAATAAATAACTATTATGTCACGTAAACCACATATGTGTGTGGTTTGAAAGAAAATGACTCCCAAAGAGAGTGGTAATATTAGGAGTTATGGTCCTGCTGAAATAGTTGTGGCCTTTGTGAGGTAATTGTGTTACTGTGGGTGCAGGCTTTGAAGTGTCCTAAGCTCACGATTCTGCCCAGTGACCAACACCACCTCCTGTTGCAAGCAATTCATGATTTAGGACTCTTAGACCCATCTCCAGCACCATGTCTGTCTGCACACTACTGCACTATGATGATAATGGAATCAACCTCTGAAAATGTAAGCCACTATTAAATAATTTTTTTTTAACTGTTGACCTGGTCATGATGTTTCTTCAAAGCAATAGAAAACCAAGGACAATAGGTTTCTACTCTTTTCAGCTTTAATGTGCTTGTATGCTACACCTGCCTCCAAGGTGACTGTATATATTTTGTCCATGCTCACATCACTTTAGAGGCTGTTTTTTGTTGGTGTTAGCATTCAAATTGCCAAGACAAAACATCCTTTGTTACAGCCCACATTAAAATCTATGCTGTTGATCCTACTATAAACATACTCTCCAGTTAGCAATAAAGTTAATTCATCACATCTTCTTGTGATTCTGAAATTACTATCTACCAATCTTTAGTCCCAAAACCATTAACTAAATAATTCAATATCTATATTGATCAGTCACAACAAATCACAAATGATTAAAAGCATCATTTCTTTTGGCACTCATGGGACTTCCATGTATATCATCTGTCTTCTCTTAAAATACTTGTAAAACAATACAGAAATGGAAAAATATTTAATTAATATATCATAGGGCAAAATATAAAATGAACATGATAATAGAGATAAAACAATTGCATTATAGAATGAGATACCAGGAATTGGCAAAGTTTTTTGGGCAGACTCAAACATGAGCAACCAAATCCACAACCAATTCCACAAAGAAGTCAGAATTATCAATATGATATATGATGAATCATGAAAAGATGAAATAAAACAAGTTATGGCTTTATAGTTTTAAATCTGGACCTGTTTTATTCCAGATTTATTTAGAACAATTTTAAGTTCAAAATAAAAGCAGATGGTACAGAGACTTTTATAACCTTTATATTTCATAAAAGCATAATAGCAGTCCTTATTATCAGCATCCCATCTTTGTTGGGCTTGATAACATTGAAAAAATAATGTTTTTCATTATCAATCATATTCCATAGTGCAGGTTACATTAGTGATATGGAATTGTACCATATTGGCAACATTCTTATGAGCATGCATGCTCTACAACACTGTCATTCATTTACAAATTTCAAATTCACAATTCCTTCTTCATTCTTTGGCCCAACTCTCAATTCCCTGAAAATGTTCTTTCTTCTGGGTCACAGTTTTATCTTCTCAAAATACAAGAGTAAAATAAAAATAAGACCCTTTCAGGTCAGCTACTTCCTGTTACAAGTATGCAGTTCAGTTTCTCCCAGGTTTATCCATGGCTACAAAACTTACTTCTTTTTGTACCACAGTAATATCCTATTATTTGATTATATCAAAATTTATTTATAATTTCAGTCATGAGATTATCTTAATTGCTTCAAGATTTGACAAACTAAGTAAAGTCACTATAAAAACCAGGTTTTTCTTTTTTTGTAGATATATTTTTTAACAATTTTGAGTGAATACTAAGAAATAAAATGCATATATTATGTGGAAAACGAGTCTCTGATCTTAAAGAGCCACATAGCTCAGTACCTTTTCAGTGGGTCAGGTCACATCCTGCTTCTTTGGTGGTCTGGGCAGGACAGGGGAGGAATGGGCTACCTCCTTCCCAGCATTCTCCTGTTCTCATTGCTTCACCTTTACTTCCTGTCTTGTTGTCCCACCTATACTTCCTGCCTGGCCAATCGTCGTTTATTTAAAACATGATTGACAGAATACAGACAATTCTCCTGCACCAGGATAAAGTCATTAAAAAAATAAAAAGAGTAGTTAGGTGTGTACCTTTAATCCCAGCACTTGGGAAGCAGAGGCAGATGGATCTCTGTGAGTTCAGAGACAGCCTGGTCTACAGAGTGAGTAGTAGAGCAGCAAAAGATGCCCAGAGAAACCCTGTCTCAAAAAATTAAAATTTAAAATTAAAAAGAAAAAAATAGAATTTAAAATAAAGCCACATAAAGAAGGAAAATACATAAAGAATCTGGATATTGTATGTTATTTTGTTGTCCTTGAATTGTTTGATGGCTGAGAAAAGAGCAACAGCTGCTAAAAAACATTTGATTATAAATTCTGCTGGATTAATTGAACATACATATTTTGAAAAAGCCTTGACTTCAAAATTTAAGTCAAAGGATTTATTACTTTGGAGAAGAGGTTTTGCTTTTCTTTCTACCAGAAATGAGAGGTTGTGGATTCATTCTGTGTTAAGAAAAATCAGGTTTGATCAAGGAAAAGCACCTGAAAAATCTCCAATATGAGCAGTTGACCTAGATGACCCAGTATTTCAGAGGACCTCTATTGGAGTTTTCCTGGAGTTCTACATCCAGAACAGCCTCGAGACTTCTGGTTGAGATGATCAATACTCACAAAATATTCCAGTCAGGACTTGACCAAAATTCTAAATTTTCTTTAGGTCCCCCTAAGATTAGTAGCATTCTTAATTATAAGGAAGTAGATTGGAAAACTACACCCATGTTCCCCCCCAAAAATGGATTAGGGATGTTTGTCTTTGTTTAGAGTGTTAGTTACAAATTGTTATGGATAATGATCAGAAAAAAAAGCTAAACAGAGGAAATTGGATTCAGAGTTCTTGTTTTGAAAAAAGGGGGGGGGGGATTACAGTGAGACAATGGTCTTGTATTGTTTTAATAAAACACTGATTGATCAGTAGCCAGGCAGGAAGTACAGGCAGGGAGAACAGGCAGGAAGTATTTGCAGGGCAACAAGAACAGGAGAATTCTGGGAAGAAGAAAGGCTGAGTTTACAGTTGTGACCCAGATATAGAGGAAGCAAGATGAGAATGCCTCACTAATAAAAAATACTAAGCCATGTGGCTAACACAAACAAGAATTATAGGTTAATGTAGGATGTAAGTGTTAAAAAGAAGCCAGAGATAATAGGCTATCCAAATTATAATTAATGCAGGTCTCTGTGTGTTTCTTTGGACTGAACAGCTGTGGGACAGGGCAGGACAGAAACCATTGTCAACACCAAGGAAGCTACAAATCCTCTAATCTATGGTGGTGATTTACCTTCAAGACACCCTGGTGCATTAGTGGCACAAATCTTGTGGTAATAACCAACCATTATCTAATTAGATTTAAAGCCCACTCAATGAAATGGAAACCATGTCTGACAATTGTTGAGTGAAAAAGAATATGAGCCTGGATAGGCCAGGAACCAATGAGAAAACCAAATACCTTCATCTCGTGAAAGGAATATAGCAATATAATGACTCCTATTGATTTCTGTCTACTGAGATATCTGGGTCAGGCTCAGCCATCATCAAAGACGTTTCCTCCGTGGTAAATGCCAGATGAGATAGCATCACTGAGGGAGTAAGTGACCACAAAAATCTCATCCCTATCCCAAAATTTATCTCTAAATGATAACAGCTTATAACATAATAGTTTTCTCCAATGAATTATAACTGGATATACAAATCACACTTAAGAACAGGCTTCACAGACATCAGTAGAAGGTAAACAGAAGCTGAATTCAGTGGTAATTTTGGAGCTTCTTTATGGTTTGTTTTGTTTTTCTAATAATTGTGCTTGTTTCTCCTTACCATTCTTAACTTACATACTATGATACTCATTTCTGTGTTTTTATGGGAGACTTCATGTCTGTTAATAAGTCTGAATGTGTTTCTTGTGGTCTGTTTTTTTATTTCTTTTGTCTTGGGTTTTGTTTTTGCTTTTTGATTCTTCATTTACTATTTATTTTGCTGTTTGTTTTGTCCTAGTTTGTTTTTATATTATCATATTCAATATATTTTGTAGATATCTGCTTTTTTCTAAAGAAAGTATGAAAAAAAGGTTATAGAATTGTGTGGTTTGTCTAAATGGATTAACTTGACTCGTTGAGAAGAAAGGAAAAAAAGAAAGGAACGGAATAAGAAAGGCAAAAGGAAGGAAAGAAGAAAGAACACTGATAGAAAGAAAGAAAGAAACAATGAAAGAAACAGAAAGAAAGTGAAAAAGGAAGGGAGGAAAGAAAAGAAAAGGATACAAAATGTATGGTGTGGCTTTGACAATGATGACATCATGGAATCACAATGGATTCATAATGATGTTTGGATGGCTAATGAAAATATATCATATATACAAAATGATGCATTTTTTCAGATATTAAGAATAATAAAATTGTGTTACTTGCATGAAATTTATGAAAAAAATATATATCACCATACATATGAAAGTAAGTAAGATATAAATAACCTAACAGAAATAAAACATAAAAGGAGGATGCATTGGAGTGTGAATAGTAGAGATAGTAGAGAACAGACAATTGTAGCCAAAGGTGAATGGTGTTTTGGGGTAGTAAGTACCAACAAAGTAATAGGTTCATCCATGATTTGGTACAATTAGTTTATACTAATAATAAATAAATAAAAATGGAAAACTAACGTAGCAGATCATATTTGGTCAGAGGTTACGTTTGATGAGAACTCAAACTTCAAACATGTGCTTAAATTAATGTTGTTTAGAAGATAATTATAAATATGTATCTATACAAAATCACAATGAAACTAAATACATTAATTTTTCTTTCCTCTTGATTTAAATAAGACAATATAGATAATGTGCATATTTGAGGCAGACAAAATATATGAGAATTTTGCTATGAATAAAGATTTTTATGAAAGGATGTTCATGTGAAGAATGTCTAAGAGAAAGGGGATGACTACATTGTAAATATTCTTCATAATTTCAAGATACAAATTTGCATGATTTCTAAGGAGAAATGGTCTCCTTTTCATAGCCAAGTTGTAAAATGTTATGTAGGAAGGACACGTTTAAATAAACACCATTCTCTTTTTTATACTGTAATATACTGTCAATCAACTTTGCATATATTATATTATAATAATATACAACATATATGCATATAATCCTATGCATTTCAGCATACAGTTGAGATTAAATGTAACATTGCTGAATATTTTTATTTATATTTCTATGATCTCAATGTAATATTTAATATCAAAGTATACCAGTATTTAAAATGTTATTTATATTTTATTATATGCATTTAGCATATATTAACTTGGCATGATCTTGTAAAAGTAAATATTTTTGATTAAAGAAATTTATAGAGATTAATGACGTTTTAAGTAAATGGAAACATTTGTGTTGAGATATCATCATTCTCTCTAGCAACATAAAAATCAGAGCTAGTTTCAGATCTCTAACTAAAGCATATTTATATTGAAGAGAATTAATATATACATATATTATATACATACTATACATGCATATATAATGTAAGTTTAAATTTGGGAAGCTAACTATGTTTTAAGATAGTTAATTAAATATTAACCTATATGTGTACCTTCTAATTTAGACATACTAGTATACTGACAGAAATTGAATCCTTCTCTTTAAACTAAGGGGAAATTTGTATATAGATACTGAGTTTGAGTAGTATTATGTGACATTTAGTCTTTGATACTATATAAATTACTCTGTCAAAAAAATTAAGATACTTTTACAGAAAAATGAGAGATCAGATGATTTATGAAAAAACTTTGACTTATTTAAAGGTAAGTCAGTTCTAATATTTGAATTTAAATTTACTTACTCCATTAAATCACCGGATTTTTGTCGGTAGAGAATAAGGGGGTATTGGCATATATGCAGTAAAAAGCTAAGAATATCTTCCACATATTGACATATGTGCTAATAATTTATAAAAGAAACAACTCTCAAAACTATCAGATTTTCAAAATAGCTTCTTATATCTTTGTTTCAAGATACATTAAGATCTCCCATATTTTCATTAAATAACTGATTTTAAAATCTTAGTCTCTGCATGAGGTATCCCAGACGAAGAAAGACAAATATCATATATACTCATTAATAAGTAGCTTTGAGACATAAATTTAAAAAAAAAAGAAAGAAATACAATTCAATCCCAGAGAACCTAGACAAGAAAGAGGACCCTAACAGAAACATACATGAATCTAATGTACATGGGAAGTAGAAAAAGACGAGATCTCCTAAGTAAATTGGGAACATGGGGACCATGGGAAAAGATAAGAGGGGAGGGGAGGAAAGGAAGAGGACCAGAGAAAAATACTTAGCACAATAAAAATAATTTAAAAAAAGACCTTAGTCTGGATTGTTATTAAGTTATCTTAATAAATTATTTGATGTTTATGTATTGCAAAGGCTTATTTTTATATTGTTTAGGTGTAAGCTATGCATGTATAAATGTCTGCCACTTGTGTGCAGATGTTCACAGAGGTCAGAGGTGTTGGATACCCTAGATCTGGAGTAACAGGCAAATGGATCCTGGAACAGAAATCCTGTCCTCTAGAAGATCAGGAAGTCAATACAAAAGCTGATCCATGGCTCCCCACCCCTTTTCCTTTATATTAAAATGATTTTATTATTTGTTTACATCCCCACTAAAGTTTCCCCCCCTCTGCTCCCTCTAGTCCTTCCCCCACTTCCCCTCCGACCCCCATCTGCTCCTCCTCCTTTTCTATGCAGAAAAGGGAAGGCCTCCAATGGATATCAATCAAATATGTCCTATCAAGTTCACTTAGCAACCCAGTGTGAGGAGTAGGGTCCCAAAAAGCCAGGAGAAGAGTAAGAGACAGCACCAGCTCCAAATGTTAGAAGTTTACAAAAAATACAAAGCTACATTTGTGAAGCATATATGTAGAGGGTCTACTAAGGTCAGTCCCATGCAAACTTCCTTGTTTTCATTTCAGTGAGACCCTACGAGTCCAGCTTACTTGATTCCGTGAATTTCTTGTGGTGTCCTTGACCTGACTCCTCTGGCTTCTACAATCCTTCCTCCCTCTCTTCTTTATGATTCCTGAGCTCTTCCTAGTGTTTGATTGTGGGTCTCTGCATCTGTTTCCATCAGTTACTGGATAAAGCCTCATCGATTACAACTGGACTAGGCACCAATCTATGAGTGTAGCAAAATGTAAATCATTGAATTGACTTTCCTTCCTTCCTTCCTTCCTTCCTTCCTTCCTTCCTTCCTTCCTTCCTTCCTTCCTTCCTTCTTTCCTTCCTTCCTTCCTTTTGTTTTTGTTTTTCCTTTCTGCCAGTGTATATGATTCTATCTTAGGTCTCTGAGCTATTCTGTCTATGGGTCCTGAAGCTCCAAGTAGTGTCAAGGATGTGTTCCCTCTCACAGCATTAGTCTCAGGCTGAACCAGTAACTTCTTGGTCACTCCCACAATTTCTGCTCTGGTGGTGGTGGCCCATGTCTTTAATCCCAGCACTCCAGAGGCAGAGGCAAACAGATTTCTGAGTTCAAGGAGTGCAACAATAACAATCTCCCCAACACACACACACACACAAACACATACACACAAATGCCACAAGATCTTCAGAAGCTTCTTACTTAACCAGAAGTCAGGTTAGCTCCCTGAATCTGAGCAAAGACTGCATTCCCCGCTATTGGCCGCCCAGTAGAACCCCAACTGCAGCTCCTATCTTTGACATCCTATTTTGGTCCACTCCTCTGGTGGGAGCTTCCTAAACTATCAGAGGCCAGGTCAGCTCCCTGAATCGGCTCCCTCCACTATATTTGATGTTCTTAAATACATTCTTGATAGATTTCGAAGCAGGCAATATGTAAATGTAAAAAGTCAGCTGCGTAATATATTTACCACTTAATCCTTTATATTACTATACACCATTTAAGTGTGTACACTATTGTTTGGAGTTTGATTATTCAGTTTCACATAAATGATTTTTCATAGGTTGCCACTGTTGGCAATAAATCATGTTTTAAAAAATTCTTTGTTGTGTCAAGAAAACAATGCTATTTATATCAATATAATATATGCAGATATGTAATTAGGAAGTGATTCTAATTACTATCTTGCTTCCTAATAACAATAAAACAAAGTCAGTTGATGACATGTTGTATTTCAACACAATTCTGCCAATAATGTTAATAGTATATAGTTAATTAATCATTACAAATATTACTTTATAAGTAAACCCCACTTGTGGCTCACAGATTATATTTTGTCTGAGATTTTCCCTTGTAAAATAAAACGTCAATCAAATACATTTGGTATTACAAAATGCAAGATTCGTTTCCTGGTTATAATTTATTTTAATAGGCCAAATACCATTTAGCTATGAATATAGAAAGAAAAGTGAGGGGCAGATGCTGTTGAGCACATACAAAATTTCTTCACTTGCCAACAGATGTGTACTTCAAACCAAACATCTGTGTGGTCTTTTTTGGTGTCTATTCATGCATGAGTATGTAATTTGTATTAATTTATAAAATGATCTTAAGAAAAGATTGCTTTAATGGAATCAAAACTTCCAAAATTTGCATACTTTTCTAATCAAATATTATAAAGAAAAGACGCAATAAAACTTAAATTAAAAATTGAAAATGTACGTACAATTTTAAAATAGTGATTGTATTGAGTCCATTCATGCTTTGAAAATGTTACTGGTAATTTTTATAGCCATCTTTACAATTTTGACAAAAAATTAATGCCTTATTATAGTTATTTCCTCAGAAACATTAATAAAGAAAATAGTGTGAAACAATATGTTTTACTTAAGTTAGTTCCTAACTATTAATAAATTAAAGTAATTTTATTAAAATGATTATCAGTTCATTAAAAATTATTCATTTAATATGGAGAAAATGATGAAGTCATATCTAATTGGCTAGGGTTTTTTATCTTTGTAAATTCAATCTCAGTCAATGAAATAAAATTTAAATTATGCTCCTTTATGTCTTCATGATTACGGCTAACTTAAAAGTGTTAATTTGAAAATGTTACTTCAGTAAATTGTTTGAAGTCTGTTCATTAACTCTTACCCGTGCTGTCTGACTTTCTCAACAATAGAAATCTTCAGAGTTAGACTGTGGTTTCCACAGTCCAAGGTGCCAGCCAATATTTTGGATATTCTGCAGCCTAAGACTCCATCTTAATTATTTCTAAATTTATAATTTTCCTACCCATCTAATGACTAATTGATAACCTTCTCAAGTGGCAAATATTTTTACC
>PVIU01005188.1:94609-116854 GCA_004026605.1 Ondatra zibethicus
TACCTAACAATCCTCTCCTTCCTAGGCACAGTAAAATGTGACTTTTTCTCATACATGGAAGACACTGGCAACATTTGCAACTTTTTCCTTATGAGAATCACCTAGAAATTCTCTTTAAAAGTGTAAGTATATATTAAAGTCTTTTGCCTTCTCTCTCTCTCTCTCTCTCTCTCTCTCTCTCTCTCTCTCTCTCTTTCTTGCTTGCTCTCTCTCCTCTCTCTCTCTCTCTCTCTCTCTCTCTCTCTCTCTCTGTGTGTGTGTGTGTGTGTATGTGTGTGTGTGTGCGCGCTTGTGTGTGTGTGTCCTCCCTCCTCCCTGGCATTCTTCTTCTATTTTGTGTTCCTGACATTGTCAATGTCCAGCTGCTGGGAAGGCTTCAAGTTTGTTCCTAGGGTGCCTCATTTCCTTGGCCCTCATACTCCTCGAGAGTATTTTGCCTTATCTATTTTCTCATTTAACTTCCTTTCTGCTAAATTCCTGTTTACTGAACGAGATAATTAACTCTGGGTGATTATGATAATTTTGTCTTCACTCTCCAGTTATGCTCCCAGTAGGCACACACACAGAATGCTTAGCACACTGGTTTTCTGTTCTTCTCAGAGAGCTGAAAGCTCTAAGAAGTAGCCTTTGCTGTTAGTGTTTTGGACTGATACATTAATACCCCAGATGCCTCCTTAACTCAAACATCTGCCTCACTCCAAAATAGTATAGGAAGTCTCAGGATTTATCTCTGGTTAATTGTCCTTCTCTCTACCATCACATTCTCATAACACATTTGGTATAGACTGAGTAAGGGAATGCTAGGCAAAGCTAAAAGCTAAGAAATTTTTCTTCTGGCCAGTCCTTGCTCACTCAATCCATTTTGTAAAAACAAGCAGTAATAGATAAGAATTTTTATTCATTCAGTGCTAATTATTATAAGAAACACTCATAAATATTTATATATGTAAATAATTTAAATTATGAAAATTTCAGATTATGTCAGAGCTCACTTTCTACTTGATTTTTCCCTATTTTTTGTAGCTTTGAGTAGATTAACTCTGTGGATTCACCTTGATTACATAAAGCTGCAACAGGGTGATGAAGGTTGACAAATTTAGACTAACAGATCTTTGCTTTTAACGGAATTGAAATTTCTTAGGTTTTAGTCTATATTAATTGGATCGTCAATTCTACGACTCAATATATACAATTTACTCATACCTAAAAGACCAGTGCTTTAGATTTTGAAAGGTCTCCCTTGGGCTCATGTGTTGACTTATGAGGTCTCCAGTTTGTAGCATTATTTTTAAACATCTTAAAATTTTATGAGGCAGGACGTAGGTGGAGGAGAAAAACCTATTTTCTATTATTTATCTTGTTAGGGACCAAGAAGGACTGAATAAAGACCCCCAAGACTCCAATAATATGCAAACACAAGTAACATTTATTCTGCAGAAATAGCCAGTATACAGTTGTCAATCAGCCACACAAAATGGCAATGATGACCCAGGACAAGGCATGCAGGCTCTTTTAAACAAAAATTTGGGTAATTATATTATGATGAGCTAATCTTTATTCTAATTGGGCAGTCAAGCCAGCAACAGTTTCACCAATTGTGGGCTTTTGTTATATATGATCAGTAACACTGTAACTCTCCCAGCCCCTGCCTTCCTTGCAAAGCTGGGTCTTAAGCTGTTTAGCTGATTGACTAAACTTGACTTGGGACTTCCTGGACACAGGTGCATGCCATTTCTACAAGGGAATTGATGCTTATTTAAGATGGGCACATATTCCAGACCCTCCAATCTAATAATTTCTCCTTCCTATATCCCCTCTCTTCCCTGAGCACAGAAGAAATTTTCTCCCACTTCGATGTGGAATTGGTGTGTCTTTGAAGTGTCCCTGGACTCTCATCTTCCTACTCTTTTGTACTATATGACTTTGTCTTCTTATAACTATGGAATGAGTAGCTCCTACCCTACATTTACATATTCCCATTGTCATGACATTCTGTCTTTCCCAGACCCAAAGTAATGTCACCAGTCCTTCACAGACAGAACACTATGAAAAATGATCAAACAATGTTTCCCTTTTTATTTTATTTTTGAGATTATTATAAAATTACATCATTCTTCCCTTCCTTTTCCTCCTTCCAACTGTCATATATATATTCCCTCCTTATTCTTCTTCCACTTTGGCTTATTCATTTATTTTCTTTTTTGTCAGTTCAAGTTTGGTCAGTCATGTTGGTGCCACATTATGGGTATAGAGTTTTTGATATTACTAGGAAAATGTCTCAGAACAAACTCCCTGATGTTTTCATGCTTAGAATCTTTCTACCCCTATTTCCACAATGTTCCACAGATTAAAGTGTTTTGTATCTCTATCAGTTGAAACTGGGCTGCACAGCCCTCAATTTGTTTGGTTCGGCTGTTCTGTGAAAAATAAATGAAAGGAATTTATGCCCTGACAATGCTGGAGCATGCATGGGCAGCCCATATACGGTGGTTCTGTTGAACTTGTCTATATTGGATTTCATGTTAATAAGGATGACTGAAAAGGTCTCTTCTTCAAAAGAGTACCAGATCTCATTACATGATGCTTGTGAGTGACCATGTTGTTGCTTGGAATTGAACTTAGGAACTTTGGAAGAGCAGACAGTGCTCTTAATCACTGAGCCATCTCTCCAGTTGTTAAGAGTTTCCTCAAAGAGTAATGACTATGTTTATCTGTGGCTTTAAGGACTAATGATTATTGGTTGTTTTAAGGATCTTTTAGGTTTAGTAAATAAGTGGTAGTGTACACTCCTATAATAAGCATTACTTCACTCGCACTGAGTAGTTTGCTCTGTTTCGATTACCAAATGTGGTTCTCTCTAGTTGAGACAGTATAACCAACAGGTCTCAAATTGTAATTTATTTCTTTTTAATTGTTTTTCTTCCAGATATTTGTCTAAGGGTCAAGAGATTTACTACCAGCTACCACACAGATATTCAAAAAGTAAATCTGAGGTTCAAAAACTCAATGTGAAAGGAGGCAACATTAATATTTGTGTTGCTTGAATCTTTTATAAATACTTTTTAAATTAAATAGAATAATTTCACGTTCTTTGTTCTTCTCCCTCCAACCCTTCCAACTACCTTCCTTCCAACCTTTCCCTCATTCCTGCATTCTCAGATTAATTCTTTTTATTATTATACACAAATATATAAATCCAACCCACTGAAACTGTTTTTGGTGATTGTGTGTTTATGACACTGTGATTGACCACTGTGGACTAGATAAAAATGAAGGGCCTCATCTCTGTGAGAGAGTAATTCTCCCTCTTCCAGCAGCATTCTTGAGTTCCTTGCCTAAGAATGGAACACTGTGAAGTTTCCCCAACCACATTAGCATGTCACAGTAGACTTCCTGGTATTCTGCCTCTTACATTCTCTCTGCCCTCCTCTTACACAATGCTCCCTGAGCCATATATGTAAGAAGTGTGATGTAGATATAAGGGCTGTGTTGCATCCATTAGAGCTGGCCTCCTCATGATCCATTTATCTCTGAATTGTCTTTATTATTTTCTGTGATATTCTCCATTTGCTGTAAAGAGAGACTTGCTTGATAATGGGTATAGCTATCCTTATCTGAGAGTCTAAGAATCAGATGTAGAATGTGGAAAGGAATTATGCCAGTATAGTAAAATGAAAGTAGTTGCTTCTTGTCTAAGATCCATGCCATTACTAGCTCTGGTATGTTGGGTAGGTTTTCAGGAACAGAGAAGATTTCCTTCCTGTTGAGTGTGCCTTAAGTCCAATTAGATAGCTGCTGGGTAAAAGCAACATGAGTGCTCACTTACTATATATTTATAGAAAACTTTCCATGACAGTCATTATTTTGGATTCTAGGTGTGCAACTGGGTACGATTATTGATGGATTCTGTCTCTTGCGAGCTGAATACTATTTTTGTACCATGGAAGCTAAATAGGAGGAGGGAGGAATTCAGATTAGATCCATCATGAGTCATACATGTATGTGATTTAAGTGTCTCTAAAGGATTCATGTCTTCAGCATTGGGGACTCACCATCAACTGATGAGAGACAACAATGGGTTCACCAATAATCTATGTTCTTTGGGGAGCTGGATTGTTATTCAATGCTTCTTGAGGGGAGCATTATCAGCTCATGTTGGTTAGACCTGTGTGCTGTATGTGTGTGTCTACACAACTATACTTATATGTATTGTGCATATTTAGGCAAATGTAATTCCTTAAGATTTTTTTCAAACAACTTTAGCTCTTTTGTCCCTCATCCTTTCTTCCCCTATTTTTGACCTTCTTTCCACACCTTTAAACTCTCAATTGAAACCATTCTTTTTTTATTTCCTACTTAAATCTTTTTAAAATTAGATATATTTGTATATATTGTTTTGATGCTCAAGATGCATTGCAATAAAAACTTGCATATTTCTGCATACATTTTCAATTGGTAATACAAATGTAATTTAATACAATACAATGTGATTGAATACAATTGCATTATTAATAACTGAATTGCTTTCCAGGGGTTCTCAACGAATCATTTTGTCCTGCTAAAATTATTGTTGGAATTCTAATCTCAATGTGAGAATGTTTGACTTTTGCTAGAAGATTAATGTCTGGAGACCGACATTAATTTCTATTGGATGATATGACTATCCTTATTCAAATTACCTTAGAGATACATGTATAGTTCCTCAAAGATACAGAATGATGGTTTCTGCCTAGACACAATGAGGATGGATGCTCCTCAGATACCTCGCGGACCAGTATTTTTCACTCTGTGGTCTGTTCAACAGTGAGAAATAATGGTCTGGTATTTGGAAGACTCAATCTAAAGAGAATTTGTTGTGCTCGTTCAAACTAAGTAGAAAATCTAGTTCATACATTTAAACTAAGCCTTTAAGGAAAATTATACAATGACAAAATAAAGCTTTCAATTAAAATAAAATATTATTTTTCTTTAATTTCTAAGGGTCCTTTATAATTAATTTCTTTAGGCATAGTATTGGCAAAACAAACCTATCCTTCCAACAAAAATCTTCATACGATAGTATCAACAAGAAAAGGAAAATTTTAATAACAAATGACATCCCTTGAACATGGTTTCAAGTTAACATAAAATTCAAAATATATGGATGGAAGAATTATAAATTGTAAAAGGGACTAAAGGCACATTAATCTCCTGAAATCTTAATGAAAAACAATAGAAACACTGGTTTTACCCCATATAGTTTATGAGAAATATATTTATGATGCCGTTGCTGATATTGATTATTACAAATATAAGTTTAGAATACATATAATTTAAAAGTTATGTTTTTATTCATTCATTCATATCGGTGTCATATATGTATGTATTTTTACATGTGTGTAAACATGTATACATGTTAAAATGCTTGTTCATGTGGGCCTGAGATTGATATTGAATATCTTCTTCAATGGATTTTGCCTATTGAGGGAAGACTTCTTCCTGAACCTGGATCTCAAGACTCTTGTTAGGTAACTAAGGTCATGTTAGCTAACGTGGCCAGGTTCTCCTTGTGTGTCATTGGCCTGGAAGTTACTTTGTAGATCATGGTTGGTCTTAAACTCACAAAGATCTACCTGGCTCTAAGTCCTGAGTGCTGTAATTAAAACTGTGCTCCAGCATTCCCAGAATGGCTTTGTTGCTCTATCAGACTGTTATGCCTTCAAATTGAAGCTTTGTGAATCCAGCGGTTAGTTCATTCAAAGAAAAGTATCCTTTCCTCTAATACAATCTCTTACTCCAATGCTTATCTAACAATCTCTTGCATATTTCCTAAAGGAGTCTGTTCTTATGTCTACAAATAATTTTTAAGCCTTCCATGGCAGTTTGCTCACATGGTATCTCCTGTGCAAATACATTATTGAACACAGGTTGAGTTCACAGGCAAATAATTTTTCCTGGGTTAATATTCAGTACCTAACATGCTGTGTAACAAATGATTACATATGCTTAGCTTCTTAACATATATGTAATATTTTATTATCTTTCAATTAAGTATATTGCTGAAAACAGAAAAGGTTTTTCTGTTGTGAACAAAGGCATTCATCAAAGTTCACATGCTCAACTAAATTGTCTAGGCCTTTGGAAACATTGATTTTTCCTCCTGCTTGAAGCATCAAGAATGATTATGCTCCATTGCAGCTGATTGTGCTTACCCTGATCTTTTTAACTTCTATTTGCTTGCATTAGCATGGGCTAATACATTTTTCATTAGAAACTGTATCTCATGCTCATTTCATACTTATTTTTGCACAATTAATGGTTTCTATGTTTTGAGACCAAAGCAATCTAAGCGGTGGATAATTGTATAAATGGAGGATCATCAGCATGATGCAGGAACTGTTTTGATCCAGTGTTATAAATGTTTAATTTCTGTGATTTCTGGTGTGACCTCCCCTCTCACATGGCTTAATTGCACTTCTTAAAGATAGCAAGTCCATCAGCTTCACTAGAAGCACTGCCATTTAAGTTGAAATCAAACACACAGTAATGCATTAAATTCCTCTTTCCAGGTTGGATACAGGAGACATTTTACTTATGCTTTGATTGAATTTGGGGTTTATAGACATCTTCAGCTGATGTGTTGGATTTCAACAACAGAGTACAGGACAAAAAAAGTGGAGACATTGACATTAACATAGGAAGAACTGTTCAGTGCAAGAAGAAAATTGGATACAGATCCAAAAAATAACTTAAAATGCTTTCTGCTCTCAGAAAATCCTCATTTAACATCAAAACGTTATCAAGTTTTCTTGTTTGTATATCTGGATGAAAACTGATGCCTAGGGCTTATGCAGGCTGGGCATGCAGCCTACCTCTGAGTAATATAACCAGCAATTTCTCATTATTTTCCTGCTATTTTTATTAATTCTTAAAGATTTCATATTATGTATTTCAATCACATTCATATGCTGTTCTCCTGATAATTCCTACTCCAATCTCCATAACTCCTCAACTTCTAATCTTCTTATATTTTTATAAACCATGATGTACACTTTTTGCTAACCATATACTTCTACCCTGATGATTATTCACTATAGCCTGAAGGACCTACTAGAGGCCATACCCTTCCAATAAACTGATGCCCTCTTGCCTATAAATAATCAAAAGTCCACAGCTCTACACATAATAGTAGAGATCAGTGGACACTGCCCCATCCATGTGAGAATATAAACTCGTTTGAACTTGTCTCGGTTTATGCAGGTTATCCCAGGTGCTAACTTATGAGTTCAGTAGCCCTGTCACGGCAGAAATGCACTGATTTGCTTTGGTCTTCCCCAAACCTGCAATCTCTGGCACCCTCCTCCATAATTCTTCCTGAGCCATAGACAGGAAAATGTATTGTGTATGTATAATATGTGTGTGTGTGTTGTGTGTACAAATGTCCTATTTTGACTGAGCACTCCACAGACAGTTATTATTATGCACTTTGAACAACTGTGAATTTCTGAATTAACCACTGTAAATCTCAAAAAGAAACATTTTTGATAATACCTGAGAGCCTTCCTAATTTATTGGTAGACAGATATCAATTTAGAAGGGCAGTTTGATATTGTCACCATTTAGTACAATAAGAGTAATGGCATTACCAGTTAGGGCCTTTGAGCTCTCTAGCTATGTGTTCTGAGCCAAATCTACAACGTCATCTATGTGTTTCCTACTGATTTTCCAATCAGAAAGTGGTCTATTACTGTGTGTGTGTGTGTGTGTGTGTGTGTGTGTGTGTGTGTATGTTCTAAACTGGTTTTCTATAGTTTTGGTAAAAGACTGAACAAAAACAACAATTAGATGTTATGGGTTTATTTCATCTTCTAACATGCAGGTCACAATCCATCACTGAAAGATGCTAGTACAGAACTTTAAAAAGGAACCTGGATGCAAGAACTGAAGTAGAAATGATAAAACACTACTTACCAGTTTTAATTCTCAGCTACCTTTCTAATAAAGCCCAAACCCTGTTTTCCTTAGAATGGCACTACGCACAATGGGATGGATGATTCCATATTAATTAGCAATTAAGAAAATATTTTATAGACCTGCCCAGAGTCCAATCAAATCAAAGCAGTTCTCCAGCTTAGGTTGTGTCTTCCCCTATATGTCAAATTGACAGCAAAGTTACCCAGACAATATGTAAATGTGTATGTGTTTGTATAAATTGTATAAGGGTATATATGTGTGTATATACATAGAATGAAGTACCAAATACCCTCTAAAATCTGTCATTTAAGAAATTTTGTTATTTCATTTGTATGGGTGATTTCTTACATGTATTTCTATGTGCATTTTACATCCTTGATGCCTGTACAGATCACATGAGGGTATTGTAATCCCTGGAACCAGAGTTATAGGTGGTTGTGAGTTATCACATGTTGGCTGGAAATTAAGCCCTGCTCCTCTGAAATAATATCCAGTGCTCCTAACTGCTCATCCATCAATTATGCTCTTAAAAGTTGTTTAATTTGTAACAATATTGCTGTGACAAAAAACCCCACTGTTTTCTGTGGAACAGGCTATGTACAGAAAGACATATGCTGGTGGATCTTACATATATGTATGAAAACATGAAAACCTCACTCATAAAAACAGGGCAGTGACATGATCACCAGAGGCTGTGAATCAAGAAGGGTGGAAAACCAGAGACATTAATTAAAGGACCTAAATTTTCCTAAGTAGTATATATCAGCAGATATAAATGGTGTATGGTACTCCACTGTTACTAAAATTAAAATTAGGTAGTATATAATTAAATGCTGATGAAAGAATATGTTCTAAAGGTTTTTATTCCCAAATGACAAATCAGTAATATGAGGGAGTGTTTATTAGTTACAATTTATATACAGATCAATACATGACATTTTAACTCCAAAGGATCTACAACAGTTATATATCAGTTAATCAGAACTTTGGAATCTTCACTATAACAATAGCTAATAAAATCTTGATAAAATAATTTTTTAAAAACATGACATTCTAAAGAACAAAGCATTGTTAAATATTAGGATAGCTATGAAATGTGTTAATTATAGCAAAATTAGGGAAATTATCCACCTAACTTTCAAATTAAAATTATTATGCAATAATTATATTACGTTCTAAGTTGTGATTTAACACACTTTTAATCCCTGCTCTTGGGAGACAGAGGCAAGCAGATCTCCATGAGTTTGAGGCCAGCCTAGTCTACAGTTAATGTTAGGATAGCCATGAGTGTTATACAGAGAAACCTACACTTGTAAACCAAACTATAATAATAGTAATAATAATAACAATAAACTATATTAGATAAAATGATATAGTGATGTTTAGTCTGAAATCCAACAATAGGAACCAGTTGTGATACAAATCAAACATCCTTTATTCTCTTTTGCCAAAATCAAGAAAGGAGATATGTCCCCTGTTATCCCTTAGTAACTAAAGATGAGATAAAATTATATTAAAACATAATAAATATTTTATAAAGACGTGAATTGATGGGTTTGGAAATTTTTGAAAGTTACGTGGTCTCACCTCTAAGTTTAAGGCAGTTAATTATGGGGCTCTCTGCAAATCAAGGTAGAGTAATGATCTACATGAGGCAAGAAAGAAATACATTTCAACAGAACTTAGTAGCTGGAAAAGATTCAAACATCTATAGTGTGACCAAGGGCAGTTTATTTTAGGCATATTATACATTTGGAAATGTTTCCTGGTGCAACATAATCATGTGTACACAATAAGGCATAATTCTTCAAAATGTTTTTTTCAAAGTACATGTGTCTTCTTCCAAGAAGATGGTTTCTATAAATAGGTTATATGTGTTATCATAAGTGCCCAGAGGATCTGGTGTGGTTTTAATCGTACAGATAGCTTACTGATCATCTAGTCTTTTTACTATATCTGATTGTGTTTATGGGAACCTGGGGAGATAGATGTGCCTTGGCTCTACAGATAGCACAGAAGTCACTTGGTCTATTAACCACCTCCATTCCCAGTTCTCTGGGCAGAAAATGGATTATTCATCTCTTTCCTTTGAAGAGTCACGCCTGAATCTTCAACATTCCTGGTTCCTTCACTCTTATTTGTGAGTGTAAGGACCTCAATGCTCCCAACAGTAACATGAGCACCTTCTGAGTGCTATATGCTGCTTTACCCACAACACTTTTGAAGGATATATGAGGAACACAATTCCACATCAACTATAATTATAAAACCTATCACAAGGACTAAAAGGAAAATAACTTATAAATTCTAATGTTAATAAAGACGCTGAATTCCAATGTATTTCTAGAAGGCGCGTACAATGATGGCAATATTGCAAAATGTTTGATTATTTGAAGGTAATATATGCTATATCTTTGAATTTAGGTTTATTTTCTATAGCGTCTATTCCCAAGGGAATTGATACCACTTGCAAACCAAAATATTGGCCCCAATAAAGAAACTGTCTTCATAAATATTTATTGTTAAGAAGGTACTAGTGGTTATCTGGGGGATTTCAGAGTTTATTTCTTGGTACTAACAAAGAATTGAATCATCAGTAAAGACAGAAGACAAAGCCACAAAGAAATGTAAAATCTTACAACTGCCAAGATTTGAAAAAAAAAAAAAGAAATGTAAAATCTTTGTATATTCTGTAAATGAGAATTGCAAAACTGGAAGTCCATCTTTAGATGATGACTTGGGTATTTTATTAGAGCCTATTCTTTTCCATTTTGGTCCTGTCTAGTTATCCATCCTAGTTTCTTCCTGACATTTCTCACTTCAGAATCTACTAGAAACCAGAAGCTGCACCTAAGGGTACCTGCTTTCCTGTTCACAATCTTCTAATTCTGCTTTAATAAAATAGTAAATAATCCCTATGTTCATCAGTGATAAAAAAAACATTGTAAAATTTATGTAATACAATACTAGAGAGAGAAAACACAAAATACTTATGGTGTTATTTATTCAATAATTGTGTATGCTTCAAAAGTCAGTAATCTGGGTGAATTCTCTAACTAATAAAGGGTTCATGCCATGTGAGTCTGTGCATTTAAAATTTGACAGCATGCAGCATAGTAATTTCAGAGCTCGTGACTCATTCACTGGGCTGTGATTCCTCTCAGACTAATGAAGTCTCCTCAGTACATAAAATTTCTGAACACATAATGGTCTCTATTAAAATTTTGTTTAGAGCTGATTTTGGAAGATATCCTCCAATGTCAGCAACCTAATACCTCCTGATAAATTAATTATTCTATTTACTGAAGTTTAATGACTATTAATTAATCAAAATTTACCACAGTAAAGAAAACATGTCTTTCTGGGTACCCTTTCAGCAATATACGAAGGAGCCTTGTTCTGAAAACATTTGTTTTGTCTCAGTTGATTATCAGGTATAAGGAGGGAGTTAGAACATTGACATTTTACCTGTAAGAAGACTAAAGAAGGGAAAACAGAGTTAGTTAAAAATACAGTAATTCCCCTTTAATTTTCTGTGATCATCTTTTTTCTTTTGCTCGCTTTTGCACTTTTGTGGTCTTGCTCCAGTACAATTCCATTAGGAGATGTGCAGTGTCAGAGAGTTTGCTAAGGTTTTTGTGCTTTCTATCTACTATGCCTCCTATGTATTAGATTTGCCTTAGCTATTCTAATTTTAATGCTACTCAGTAAGTAATGCTCATACTTAAATCAAAGTGGCTGATACTAGAACGATACTGTTTACTTATCCTCCCAAATTTATGCTCACCACTTGAAAAACTATTTAATGTATCTTTTTTCTGACCTTACTTGAAAGTAATCAATTTATGTTCTTTATCATTTTCCTAAGTCATGGATTACCAATATATTTCTGTCAGAGACTTGTAATGAAAGAAGAGGGCACTTATGAAGTGATATCTGGGGACCAAAGATACAATGGTTAATGGGAAAGATAATTATAATTACATTCTATTATGTCATTGATTAGAGTGCTTCTATGAATTAGAAGTATCATTATTCATTGAGACTTATCATTATGAAACTATATTAAATTCTTTAGCACCATATCTTGCTGTGCTGATTTCAAATAACAGGTCAAAGTATAATGGTAGCTATAATTACATATCTAAAAAAATTTACAAGGCATTTTAAAATTTAAACATCCATGTGTTCATTGATTTAGTCATTATTTTAAATTTCCATTTAAATAATCTGCAACATATTAAATAGAATATAACTAATTATATATTAAATAATGTTGTTACTTGTTTTTTTTATTTTATATCCTACCCATAGTTTCCCCTCCCTCTTCTCTTACCACCACCTTCCACCACCACCCCACCTCTGTTCATGCTCTAGTCCTTTCATCCTCCTTTTATTTTCAGGAATGGGCAGGACTCCAATGAATACCAACAAAACATGGTATATCCAGTTTCAGTACGACTAGGACTGTCCCCATGTATTAAGGCTGGAAAAGGCAACAAAGTATGAGGAATAGAGTCCCAAAAACCAGTAAAAGAGTCAGAGACAGGCTCTGCTCCCACTGTTAGGAATTCCACAAGAGGGCACTGGAGGCTTGAGTGTAATTGGTTCCCACCATCACAAGGGAGTGGCACCATTAGAAGACGTGGCACTGTTGGAGTGGGTATGGCCTTGTTGGAGAAAGTGTGTCACTGTGGGAGTGGGCGTTAAGATTCCCTTTGCTCAGGATATCGCCCAGTGGTCAGTCTACTTCCTGTTGCCTGTAAGATGTAACACTCTAAGCTCTAGCTTCATGTCTGCCTGCATACCACCACACTCCCTGTAATGAAGATAATGAACTGAACTTCTGAAAATGTTATGAGTCACCCCAATTTAATGTTTTCCTGTAAGAGTGATTGCAGCATGTATTCTAATTGGTATTAATAATAAAAACTCAGATTCAGGCAACAGGGGGGTGAAAGCTAGAGTTCTTATCTCCACTATGCTCAGACCAATCAGGCCATCCTGTCCTCAGACTGCATCCTCAGACCAACTACCTAGACTGCAATCTCTGACTGACTGCTATTCAGACTGCATCTGTCTCACCAAACCTCAGACTGTAATGAGCTTATATCTCCTCCTGCCTTATAGTCCTCTATCCACCCAGCCATAGCCCTCCAGTCTCTACCTCCTTAGTGCTGGGATTAAGGGCATGTGATTCCAAGGTGCTAGGATCACCTTTGTGTGAGCTACGTTTGCTTTTATTCTAGATCAACATTGTGTAGACCAAGTCACCCTTGAACTAACAGAGATCCATCTGCCTCTGCCCACTGAGTTCTGGGAAAAAAGTGTGTGTCACCATTCCCTGGCCTCTGGTAGCTTAGCTCTGTACTCTGATATTCATACAAGCTTAATTTTTTAAAACACAAACAAAATATCACTACTGTTGTCATGGTGTCTGGTGTGGGACAAATGTCTATATTCTGTCAGTTATATTTAAAATAAATGCTGCTTGGTCAGTAGCCAGGCAGGAAGTATAGGTGGGACAACCAGACAGGAAGTAGAGGCGGGTCAAAGAGCAAAGGAGAATTCTGGAAAGAAGGAAGCCCATTCCTCTGTAGTCCTGATCCAACCACAGAAGAAGCAAGATGTGACTGCCCCACTGAAAAAGGTACTGAGCCATGCGGCTAACACAGATAAGAATAATGGGCCAATATAAGTTATAAGAGTTAATAAGAAGCCTGAGCAAATGCGGCAATCAGTTTATAACTAATGTAGGCCTTTGTGTGATTTCTTTGGGACAGAAAACCCCACAACAGGTGTCTCTTCACAGCAATAGACAACCCAAACTAAGACAAGGACTAAGATGCACAACTGTAACATATATGTATAGTGCCTATATCAGTCCCATGCAAGCTCCCTGGTTCTCATTTCAGTCTCTGTCAGCCGAGTTTAGCTGATTATTTAGGTTTTCTTGAGGTGTCCTTGACACTTTTGGTTCCTACAATCTTTCCTCCCTCTCTTTTGCAGGATTTTCCATGCTCTAGATAATGTTTCCCTGTCAGTCTGCATCTGTTTTCATCTGTAGCTAGATAAAGCCTCTCTGATGACAATTGGTCTAGGCACTAATCTGGTCACAGTAGTTGGCCAGTTCAGGCTACATATCTGTTATGGTTAGCAGTCTTAGCAAGGGTCATCCTTGTAGATTTCTGGGCGATTACCTTGTGCCAGATTTTAATCTGACCCCCAAATGACCACCCGCTTTTCAGTAGTCTCAGTACTCAAGTCCTCTGTCCTCTCCAAACCTGATTACACATTCCTGTCACTGAGTCTCCACAGTACACTCACAAAAATCTTTTCTATTTCCTCTTACTGATGAGGTCCAAGCAACCCCCCTTGAAATCTGCTTCTTAACTAGTCTCTCTGGGTCTATGGATTGTAGCATAGTTATTCATTTTTAATCTAATATCCACTTATGAGTGAGTATAAAGAATGTCTGTCTTTCTGGGTCTGAGTTACTTCAGTCAGGATCATCTTTTCTAGTTCTATCCATTTGCCTTCAAATTTCATGATGTCATTATTTTTAACAGCCAAATAATAGCCTATTGCAGAAATATACCACAGTTTCTTTGCCAATTCTTTCATGTAATGTAATCCATCATATAAACAACTGCACAAAAACACATACACACAATCATCACAACATATGCTGAAAAATTCTTTGACAAATACAAACAACACCCCTTCAAGATAAAAGTCTTGGAGTGATCATGGGTACAAGGGACATACCCAATCATAAAGAAACAATACATCGATCCAATTGTCAGCATCAAATTAAAATGAAAGTGTTGTGGGATATTTAATCGAACTCTGAAACTCGATACATGTAATAAACTTATCCTTAAATCAGACGGTAAAGCCAGAGACTGCTTGAGAGGAACTAGTCATGAGAAGAGAGAAGCTTGAAGAGCCAGGAGCCAGGAATAAAGAAAAAGAAATGCACAGGAAGGAGTAGAGAAGGACTTAGAGATTAGCAGTTTGCTTGTTTGCTTGTTTGTTTGGAACTTGTGCATAGAGACCTTCTCTTGCTGGGCCTCTAGCCAAGAAAGAAGTCATCTGGTTGTTTTTTGGCTTCTCTGATATAGCAGATTTTGAAGCCAACATTTGGACTCCCAAGTTTATTAGTAAATAGAAAGATAGAAGGTAACCTTCTGCTTACCTTCTGCCACAAAACTGATACCATTTGTATACCAGCTCTGACTTCCAGGCCAAGGCTGATCATTTTGGGTGCCAGCTTCTTCTGCCAAAATGTCAGCACAATGATGGGTAGGTGAGGAGTCATCAGTCTCGGGCAGTAGGGTAGCAGGATTGAGGAAAGCAGGGGGGGCAAAGGTCACTCGTTCGGTCAACAAACCTCTGGCCCGGTTCAAGTAACCTGATCTGGACCTTCAACTTTGTTAACAAGTCTCTTTCTAATAAAGGCATGGGACACTCAGGGATAACCAGGAAGGAATGAGTCACTTGTCCTCTCCCCAAATCTGCAGTTCATAAGGTGGTTCATGGATATTTTTTCTGTTCAGTTGCTCCAATTACTATAGACTTTGCATTCTTTAGCTTCCCCAATGGTTGTTGCAGCACAGAGTGCTCAGCCCCTGTGTCCACTAGAAAATCCATAGGGGTCTGCTCCACAGTCAGGGTTACCCTAGGCTCAGGGAGGTAGTCCAAGCTCCATCCCCTCTAATCATCTTTTTCTAGGGCCAGTACCTTAGAGGCCCTTCCTTTCTTCTTTGGGCATTCTCTTGCCCAATGTCCTTTTTCTTTACAATAAGCACATTGGTCTTTGTCCAAGGGGTGCCTCTGTCCATCTTTACTCATCTTTGGTCTTCTGTTGCCCAGGTTTCCTATCTGTCTAGGTCCTGTCTTCCCTTTCTCGCTTATCACTATGGCCAAAATTCTAGTCAAATTTCTCCCTTGTCTACGATTCCTCCAGTCTCTCTTTCCTCTGCCTTCCACCCCTCTCTCTCTCTCGCTTCTCTTCCTCCATCTCTCACTTATGAAACACTTTCTTTGCTTCCTTAACCAAATCCTGCAAGGTATAATCCTGCAACCCTTCTAACCACTCTAATTTTTTCTTAATATCTGATGCTGACTGTCCTATGAAGGCCATAGCTACCGCTGCTTGTTGACCCTCAAAGGTTGGGTCAAAGGCAGTATAACACTTGTAAGCATCTATTGAACATTCAAGAAACACAGATGGCGGTTCAACTGGCCCCTGAAGAACCTCCCTTACCTTGGCCAAATTATTGTGGAATCTTGCGGCCCCTCTGAGATCTGCCACGAGAGCATGGCAATAGACCATCAGCTCCCTACCTGCTTTAAGTTGGACCTTGAAAACATACACAGGGAACTAGATAAGACCCATTTCTGTTTACTTTTTTCATTTTAGATGACATATTAAAATCTCTCTTGCTTTTTAGACAACATACCAAAATCTCTCTTGTTTTTAAACAACATACCAAACATCTCTCTTGCTTTTTAGACAACATAAAAACTCTTACCAAAGTCTTTTTTTTTTGTGGTTTTTCTCAGTGGAGATGCATGGCTACATTTTAAACAAGAACAGCACATGAAATCCTGTAACAGTGTGAAACATTTGAGACCAACAATAGGGTTTTTTTTTTTACATTAACCAACAATAATTTGTCACCAGCCCCTATAAATGATGACAGATATTTATATCCCATAGGATCTGAAAGAGTTCTTCACCCGCAGAGTCAAGACTTGGTCAGCTTTGACCAAAGGTTTGAGGTGTGCAGCTCCCAGGGCAGGTGGAGGGAACTCATCTATCAGCACGGGGGTGGTGGGGGCAGCAGGGTGGTATGCAGTACTGGGGAAAAGAGATTTGTTAACCTCTTTAGGCCATAGCAATTACCCTCAGATTTTTTTTTTGTTTAGTATTTGAAATCCTGTTGGAGTACATCCGCCTTCTACAACTGTGCCTGGCAGCCTTGCTACCTTGTAACAACAAGGCTGAATAGCCCAGCCATCCACACAAAAATACTGCCCCACAGCCACGTGCTTGGGGCCGAGGCTGACTCTTTTTATGAAATATACCTCTGTGCTTATGGCCCTATCTCTAAAGTCTTGTAAGTGGTCACTATATCAAAGTCAAAGAAATACATCAGCATCAGTTTAAGTCAGGACAAAAGCACAACACACATTACACAGACATACAGGACAATGGCGCCAAACAAATCAAAGACACAGCTTCAAGTTGCTTCATGGTGTGACCCACCCTGCTATCAAAATGAGACCACTATCCACGCATGTCTCTACAGAGAACTGAACATGCCACTTGCATGGCATACCACAGACTGAAAAACACCACCCGCGTATCTCACCAGAGAACTGAACACGCTACATGCACATAAGACAAAACAGAGACCAAAGACAGACGGACAAAGGCAAAAACCTAGACAGACAAAACCACTCCAGAAATACAGACGGCTGAGAGGGCATATATTTTCTCCAATCCAGGAGAACTGTATCCTCAACAGCACCCAGACGGGAATCTCTCAGGCATCCATGGGGTTCCTTCCTCACCTCCCAGGACATCTCCCAAGGCGGCAGTCAGTGATCTCCCATCACATCTGCTGATCACTCCCTCTGTCTCCTCCCAAGATGTGAGCACCTGCAAAACCTGAATTCAGCCGGCACGGAAACACAAAGACACAGACAATGTCTGACCTCCAAGTGGGTCTTCAGAGACGAGGGTGTTCACCAATCCCAGATGAGCCCCCAAATGAAGGACCCCCTGGAGTGGGGAGACTCTCACTCAAGTCTCGGGATAACATGACTCCCCAAGAACTCACGAGAGACTATCCTTGCTGCAGTCACAAGAGGTTTATTGACAGGAACCAGCGCTGGGGCCAAGACTCATATCCCACACAGGGGAGGAGTTCGACACCGAGTAACTAAGAAAATGGGTATTTAAGGGAAGAAATGAAACCACAACCCAAAGGGGGTAGGGAGGGCATCATTGGGAAATTCCAAAAAATATCAGTGATCATTGGAAAATTCTGAAAATACCAGTGATAATCACAAGGGGGTAACTCCCCATTTCTCAAGATTATAATCTAACTTTATGGTCAACTAGTTCCTAGAAAAGAGTCACTGAACCAGCTAACCTAGATTTTTGGTTCTTCTCACCCTGCTGGATATTTGGCTCTATTCTTTCTGCTAGAGGGGTCTGGATTTATCCAGGTCTTTCATAACTACTTTATTTAGCAACTTTACTTTGTAGCCCTGGTATTATTTTGAACTAAAGTAAGTGTAAGGAAATCATGATTATAGGTATATCAATATTAATTCATATTATCTTAACAAACACTGTTTTTTTTTCACTGAAATCTATAGATTTCCCTGTAAAGAGACACTGTACAATACAAATAAGGAAACAAAGTGACTTCATATTCATCTTTAACAAAATTAATTTATTATTATTTTGGAAATTTCATATCACTGACCCTAATTTCACTGATTTTCTTGTCCTCCCATATCTTTCTTTAACTCATACAACATTGTCCCCAAAAGAAAATTTATAAAAAATTAAAACCAAACCAAAACACACAGGTATACAAGCTAACAAAAATGATAATAGACTAACTGTTGTTCTATTTTAATACTTGCTGAAATTCATAAATAATTTTAACTTTTACATTTTATTAAAAGGTCAATTAATATCACAACAATAAAAATTAGATACAATGATTTCTTATTTTTAGCACGAAATGAACATCTCTCACTGTACAAATGCTCAATTTTCATCATCAATGATTTTACAGCATTAAAGGAAACAATAACCTTAAATAGCCTAGCAGACAAACTAGCTATTGAAACCTAAATTATTACTTTAGTCCTTTCAAGCACTGAGCATTGCTGAAAGTACTGCCCAATTTGTAAAAGTAATCATTCATACTTGCAATTTTTCATACTATTTGCCATCATGAAGTCTTACTTAAAGAGTTCATCAGTTAAACACTTGAGTGATTCATGTTTTCTTTAGAATTTATCACTAACATCTATGTCAACCCATTGGGTGATGTATTTTCCCATGATCACATGTCCCAAGTTAATTTAATGAACTGATTCTGTTACATTTTTGAAGAGCTAAATGTACTTAATTATACTATATTCTCATTTAAGTTAAGTGAGCACATTTTTGAAAAACGCAAGATGCTTTAACTACTGACATGTAATAGGTACACAAAGGAGAATGCTTTTAGGATGAAATTATAAGTTTCAATTATTTCACAATGTAATTGAGCTAATCTTGTAGGACCCAGGGCAGCTTGGTATACACCTGCAAAGACAGGTCCTTTAGGCAAACAAAAAGGTAGGCCTGAGTCTCAGTTAACCCTAAGACAATATCTGGCTCTAATAAAGACAACAAACTGAGTCCAGCCATGCTCCACCCAGAAACAGACCATCCAAAGGAAATTCTTAAAGTTCCAACCATTGTAGATAGGATCACGTGCCAGTACATACCCACTGATTTTTACCAGGACACCCCTAGACAAATGTCAGGCAATCAGGCAACCAGAGTCTTAGAAACCCCTCACCCCTACCTTTCCTGTAATAAAAACCCAAATTCAACTGAGTTTGTGGCTCTCCAGTCATGCCAATACATTGAGTACACAGGGAATCCAAGTCTGTGATCTTGTGTAAGAATAAAGGCACTTTGCTTTCACATACAGGACTTGGTCTCATTGTCAGTTTTGGGGGGACTCTGTGGATTTGAGTATAGCAATCTTACTTCATTTTTGTGAAGTTGATGTATTGTTCATACCAAATTTTACATGTAAAATTAATTCACTTGAAGCATATGCAAGAGTGATTAATTGTATTTCCCGGCACTTAAAAGTTTTGGGCTATTCTACATATGTGTGACATCTGTGGAGCTTGATATACTTCCAGCAGTGGGAGCAGGGCCTGTCTCAAATGCTTTCAAAGACTTTTGGGAAACTTCATCATATTGGGTTATCTTGCTCAACTTTAACCCAGGAAAAGAGCTTAGTCCTACCTCAACTTGATATACCATGCTGTGTTGACACCTATGAGAGGCCTCTAGCTTTCTGAACAGTAACAAAAGAGTAGTGGATTGGAAGCTGGGGGAGGAAGAAGGGGATGAGAGGAAAGGAGGGAGGGAAAACTGATTAGGATGTAAAATGAATGAATAAACTTAATAAAAATGTCTTGAACTATTATTTTTCTGAAATCCAAGCATTAAAATCTGTGTTAATGCAATTCTTAGTAAAGAATTGGTAGTGGTATCATTTTTTAATTATTTATTTATTTTATATACCAACCACAGTTTCTCCTTCCTCTTCTCCTCCTGTTCCTCCCCCCACGCACCTCCTTTCTATCTCACCCCTTGTCCACTCCTCAGACGTAAAGTAAAGTCTCCCACGGGGAGTCAACAAAGTCTGGCATATCAAATTGAGGCAGGATGAAGCTTCACCCCCCCCCCACTGCATCAAGGCAGAGCAAAACATCCACAAAAAGGGAATGATTTCCAAAAAGCAAATAAGTACTGTTTAAGGTTACAGATTATTAGGTAATCACTCTGAAGAGTATCTGAGAATTTGAGGAAATAGCACAAGCACATGAATCTTAGTTCAAACCCTAGCATGCACAGAGAAAACTAGATAGGCAAGTACATATCTGTAATTTCAGCAGTGGAGAGTAGAGATAAGTAATACCTGGAGTTTACTGGCCAGAAAAACATAGCCAAATAACTAAGCTTCAGACTCATGAGGAGATCATCAAAAGAATTTTGCATGACTGAGAAAACATATTATGTCAGCAACTGGTTCTCACACACACAGAAAAACATGTACACACCCAAGTGTGTGCAAATGTGCACACACACACACACACACAGAGAAAGGCAGAGAGACAGAGAGAGAGAGGGAGCACATTCCCATGCATCTAATTGAAATTAATAGATAAATAATAAATGAAAATATAGATCTTTGTACAAAGGATGTTGTTTGAATTATCTGTTCTTATTGAAATTATAGACCTTCAAATCTTGCATCTGTAACACTATAGTAGTCACAAAGATTCTCACATATACTCATATTTATTGTATTAGTAGATTAGCATAGGCAAATGTGAACATTAGCAAAATGTAGGATAGACAATATTTCTATGGGCAACATGAAAAATTAGTTATTGAAATTATTGCATAGATAAATTTCAAAAGAAAATTTTTGGTGTTTATAGTACAGATTCTAAAGAAATTTGATGTAGAGCTATCGTTCCCTAATTAAATTATTTTTTTACTTTTTGAGCAGTATAAGTGCTTCCACTTCTTTGCTAAAAAATGAAAAATTATGAGGGATATTCCTCAGATTAAGTATGCTTAGTGAATGAAAGTGAAATGCTTTCTAATGTCTGAGAAATAGCAAGTGACCATGCTTCCACATATTGACCATTAAGTCTCTACAAATCCAACATTTATCTTCAGCCTGTTTTTTCTTTTTTCTTTTTCTTTCTGTTTATTCTTTTATCCTTAAATCAAGAAAGACTTTAATATTCAGAACTGTCATTTCTAAGTATCTAAGCTGCTACAGAAAAAGTTAATTAAACATAAACTGCAGATAAATTCCATAAACCAAACCATAGGTTAAGAACAGAGAAAAATAGACATTTTTAAAGAACAAAATGTGTGGTCCAACAGTGAAAAAGCTGCAACTGTAAATTGTTGAAAAACACTTTGCGGAGAACCTCGCCCAACCAGCCTCCGCGGATTCATCTGGACCCTGTCCCGGCTGCACCTGAGCTCGGCCCACCCGGGCTGAGGCCTTGGGGGAAGGGCGAGTCCCCTGCTAGGGGGCCTCCTTTGTCCCACTGAGCCGATCAGAGAGGAGCGGGCAACCCTCAGTAGGCCTGTCTTTGGGTCCGGGAACCTCGCCCAACCAGCCTCTGCGGATTCATCTGGACCCTGTCCCGGCTGCACCTGAGCTCGGCCCACCCGGGCTGAGGCCTTGGGGGAAGGACGAGTCCCCTGCTAGGGGGTCTCCTTTGTCCCACGGAGCCGAGCAGAGAGTAGAGGGCAACCCTCAGTAGGCCTGCCTTTGGGACCGGGAACCTCGCCCAACCAGCTTCCGCGGATTCATCTGGACCCTGGTGAGTGGGCCCCAGCCCATCCCCGGGACCTTCTGGCCACTTGGGGCTCCCCTCTGTTGGCTTTGCTGCTTATCCCAACCCTGCTCGCCCCCGGGTATCCCTTCTCATCTGCGTGGTCCC